>WURT03066950.1:0-13610 GCA_009936505.3 Holothuria glaberrima
TATATATATATATATGTATTAGTTGGAACATGACTGAAATGTAGTGTAGGTTGTTTTATGTAACTGCTTAAAAACTATTTGTAATTTTTAACTGGTGTTAATTTAAATTGTAATATCAGTGTGGGAATTCAGTACATTGCTTTCAAAACCAGTGTTGGCATTTTAACCCTTAAAACTAGCATGGCTCTCAAAAGTATCATCTTGTTCATGGTTTTATGTCGTTATAGAAATTGCTAAATTGCATTGAGAGCGTTTGTTTACTGCCATTGTTACAAATCCTGCCAAATGAATCAAAACTACATTATGAGAAGTTTCCCAGAAAGTGTGGTTCGGAGTACAGGGATTTGTGTGGACCTGCCATGACAGGGGCGGATCATTGAGGGGATGTCCAGTGGGTCTGGACCCCCCCCTTTCTTAGCAGTGAAAATATTACTTTAACAAGCCAAACAATAAAATTTGTTGTAGACCCTTTGCCAATAATCTAAACTTTTGTTCCCCATGAACTATTTTTCCATTTAAACCATCCAAAATCTCATGTCCTTTTTGTAATTACACCAGCCAGAGCTTCTTGAAGGCCTTATGCTGGTTCAGCATTGCAAGGGTGTCTTGCTAAAGCCCAAACCTCTCTGAATCACGGTCATTCCTTAACATGTAGACAGGTAAAAGCTTTGCTATTAAAGATACTGCAGCATTTAGCATTGAAGCCATCTTGCATAGACAAAAAATTTTTTTCCCCTTCACTAAGAAACAAAACCTTCCCATTACAATGAACAAACATCAGAACAATTCCCTTAAGTATCAGACCTTTTCAATATATGATTATTTTTAAACCTTTGCCAAAGATAGCCACATTTTGTATCTTAAGACATCTTTGCCAAACAAATAGTTTTCAATGAAGTTTCCTTACCTTAAAAAAAAATAGGTTCAAAGTCTGACATTGGTTTTACAAATGTAGCACATGTTGGAAATACAAACAGCCTTGATCTATAGTGTATGGGGGAGTGCTGTGACCAGACAGGCGGCCTCATGAATATGCAAGTATGTTTCAGGTTCATCACAGGTAATTAATGGCATCAAGCACAAAGTAAGTGCTGAGTCTGTACTTTGCTATAGCATCCTGCAATGGAAATATCTTAATTTTGTAACAAAAATGTTCAGTTTTGTTTGAATTCTTGTGGTATTTTGTAACTCTATAACAAAATTAATTTGTTTGACCTTGTCTGTCCCTATTGGTATAGACTTTACGAGGAGCATATACTCACATCTGTTGCTTTAAAGCAAAGCACTATAATGAAATAAGGTAATGGTTTTTGACACAATAACAGTGCAAACATTACAGAAAATTATTAGCTTGCAGTACGCAGTGATGCAGCTGGTTAAGTGGTTTAAAAGCGAAGTGCCTAGCGAAAGTGACAGTAGTAATGCATTTCATTACTTGGAAGCTTTGGCCTTTAGTAGTGACCTTTAAAACTATCACAGTAGTTAAAACATTTCTCAATAGAAAGGAAGTGCATTAATTGTAGTAAGTAAAGACTTCGAAATGCATGATCCAAACATCGAGTGTTTAGTGTCTACTCTTTGTGGTGTTTCATAAAATGGCGAAAACGGATATTTTGGTAGACAGGATTGTTTTAAAATTAATTTTCATCTGCCTGCAAAACTTATATTCCAGTTTTGTTTTCATTCTGGAATGACCACTTTTTGGACAAGGTTGAAATTAAATACTGCTGCTGTATGAAATACTTCCTCTTTTCAAATCAGGGCAACATGTCAAAATAGCCAAGCTGCAGCTGCAACGATGCTTTGTTACTGTACACACTGCAACAGCAGTATTTAAGTTATCCTACTATTGTAATGTGTATAACAACAAAGCATGACTTAGGCAGCTGCAGCTTAGCTGAGGCAGCAGCCACCTGACACTTTGACATGGTGCCTAGTAAGGTGATACCAGATGTGTAACAATCATATCACAGAACTTTTGTCACATCACGGTCATTGGTACTTGATAGTGTCTTTTTATATTGTTTGTACGTATTTCTTCTGTCAGAGATGTATCAATTTGTACCATTTTAAATCTTAAAATAACAAGAAAAGTCGTATTTATGGGTCACAAAAGTAAATGCACAATAGTTGTAGGAAGGGCTTGGCCAGAGGGACAAATGTGGAAGCAACTATAAACTTTTTCCTTCACCTTGTATTGATCAAATTGAAAACATTTTTTACAGCAATGTGTCTTATGGTGTCTGTATGTAGAAAGCCACTGTTACTCATGTTTGGCTGTTCTGCCTTTTAATGCTTTACAGTCCACCAATGACTGCTACAACAATTGCCTATAAACCAGATAGTTATAATGTGGCCTTCATATTAAGAATTGACAGCTGAGAAGTGTAGAATATTTGAAGTATGTTTTTAAGTTTAACTATGCATTTACAAAAGTTATTATGTCACTGTATTTTGTAACCATTCCATCTTTTATAACTTTGAACGAAACTAAACCATTTCAATATGACTTCAAGATTATATTCCCCTAAATACATGTAAAAATTATTTACCCCACCCTCTTTGAGTGCCTTACAAGGATACACAACTGCTTTCAAGTTGTTCCATACCCTCTGTAAAAGCCTTGCAAATCTTGATAAGTATGCAAGCATATTGTTAGTCAACTGGTCAATTGGGCAATTAGGCTATTGTTTAATCAGAATTTTGCAGTGCAATATTACAAAGTGTTACCTTGTGTGAATAGATGGTATAAGAAAATGTTAATTTGCTGAATTTTTGTATTTCACCTCAAGGAAGGTTGAAAATGTTTTCTGTAGTGACACCCTATGTAGTGATGGTCAGTATAGTGATGGTTTGTGTAGTGAGTCACTTTACAGTTGCTATGTAGTGAATCAGTTTATAGTGACAGATACTATGTAGTGAATCACTTTCTAGTGACAGTTGCTATGTAGCAAGTCACTTTATAATGACAGTTGCTTGGTAGTGAGTCACTTTATAGTGACAGTTACTAGGTAGTGAGTCACTTTATAGTGACAGTTGCTCAGTAGTGAGTCACTTTATAGTGACAGTTGCTATATAGGCAGTCTCTCTATGGCAACAGTTGCTATGTAGTGAGTCACTTTATAGTGACAGTCACTATGCAGTTGCAGTCACTCTCAAGTTGTGTACTAAAATGCAAATTGTTTCCCAGTTGCCTATTCTTATCAGCTGGTTGACACAATGTACTGTTTAAAGTAAATGCTTTTAGTAATGTCTGCATTTGTTGACATTGTAAATGTTATGATATTCAGAGTTTATTCTTGTTTTCGTAGTTGCTTATGAAAGTTTTATTTCACTGTTTTGGTGCAGTTTTTGCTTTTAAAGGTTTGTGAATATTGCATTTGCTTTTGAAGTCACTGTTCTCTCAAGGTTAATATACCTTCTATTCTATAATGTTTATAGTTCTTTCAAACTGTATTTTGACTAAATCTGTATAGAGGTATCTAGAAAACAAAGCTTTATATTTTTACAATTTGTACTGATTTTTGGTGGGTTTATACTAAGTAATAGTGATGGTTCTAGACTAATTACCTTTAGACAGAGGTGAAAAGTAGTTTTTCCATGGGGACTTTTTTTTTGTTCTTAATTGAAATAATTGCCTTCATCAACAATTAAAACTGAAGGGTTGCCATTGTGCCTTGATGGGGGATTTTGTAGATATCAGTCTGGAATCACCCATTACCCTTCTCTGTTTCAAGCCTTGCCAGTAGTAGCAAATTTTTAGTATTTACTGAAGGTTTTTTTTTTTTTTTTTTTTTTTTTTTTTTTTTTTTTTTTTTTTTTTTTTTTTTTCTTTTGTTTTTTGTTCTTTTTTTTGGGGGGGGGGGGGGAATTGAGGCTTGATAACTAGTTGGCAACAACGGTATGAATGTAGAGTGGGCTACCAGTGATGACGAAAGCCGAAAATTTATAACTTTTGGGATGGAGTAGTAAGGGGTAAGCAAGTTTAAAGTTCTTGGGGTTTTCTGCAGATAGAAAAATGTCTTAAATTTCTCTAGCCTGGGAGGGTGCTCTAATAATAATTCTCATTTATTTGGTTAGAGGTCAAAGATGATTTGAGGAAAAACTTCATCCTCAGTGCTAGTTGAACCAAGGTTATTATTTCAAAAAGTTTACTGTATTCAATTGTGTGTTTACACTGGGCAGTTGAAACTGAAAATATAGTGGGAACACTTTATGATGAAAGATTACATTTCTGAGCTTTGTAGTATGGCAGTGTGAGGGTGGGAAGGTATACCCTCTAACAAAGGTAGTGTTCTAGGGCACTTTGTATTATATTTTAATATTGGTCATTTACTATCAGATTTATGGAAAAGTTTATGAATAAAGATTTTAATATTTACTTCTTAGTGTCTTTGTTATTTTGGCATTTAGTTAGATGAGGTTTTGGCATTTAAGGATAATGCCCTTTTAGTACAGGTATAGCATTACAATATGGGGCACCTTTGCAGACCCTTGTTGCCAATAAGTAATGTAATATAAATGACATATACAAAACAAAATAGTCTTGATGGGCAAGCAAGGTCAGGTTTCAACTAGTTCTGTCTAAATGCCTGAAAATGATCTAAGGTCAATATTTTAGCCCCTGTATCAGAGATCAAGACCATGCAGTAGAAACATGGAGGGAGAGAGAGGTTGCTGGTCAGAATGCTACTTAATGGATCCATCATGGCCTGTAATTGTAACTGCAGGTGAGAGAAAATTTTGTAGGGAATTGCTCTAGAATTCCACTTCCCAATACATTTTCATCAGTGACACAAAGACAGTAAAGAAGACAGTAACACAGTTTCAGTTTTGACCTGTCTTTTCGAGACAGTTTGTGAATGACTTATTCTTTTGATACAAAAAAAAAAAAAAAAAAACATCACCTTTGACAAGCTTTCTTAGATTTGATAGAAAGGCTATTTGAGTAAAGGTACAATACGGCGATAAAAGTAATACAAACGTGACTGCCCAAAATGATGTGTCAGAAAATAGCTTCAAATATGGGGGTAAAACACACAAAGCAGCAAAATTTATATAAAATACAATACATTTACAAACAAACCCAACCTTGCTTAATATCATGCCCTTTGTACTAGTCTACAGTTTATAATAGTCCATACAATTTTACTCATGGATTCTCCTTTCATACCACTCATTATATATACCAACTCATCTTTTGAAGTATGCATGATGACAACTTGGTTCAAAGTTGTAGACTGACTTGGAAGAGGGTTAGTGAAATTTGAGGAATGTTACCCCAAGATATAAGGACAAATCTCTGCCCAATGAAATGACTGATTTGCATCAATAGCTTGAAATGGGTTAACAAAATGAATGAAAATTACTCAACGATGTAAATTTGATACAACCAATTCAGATGTATCCACAACAGCAATGGTTTCGGTCACTTATCTTTGGGTTATTCCAAATACTCAAAATCAGGGTTGTAGCTAGCCCAAATGGAGTGCCGGCTAATTTGCTAACATGCAAAGCAAAGCTCAAGAACATATGGTAATCAGTCATGCCCGATATCAATGTACGGCCATGAACATGTACCATATTGTAATGAAACGAACATGCTTCTACACACTAAATCGAAAGTTTATCATCAGAGGACTGATTGAAGAGAATTTTGCACAAAACTATGAAGATATATTTATCATATTTACTTTCACTGAAAATTTATTGCAGTTTTTACACCATTTTAATGCATAAATATAACATTTTCCTACAATTTTTCTGCTGTAGGGGAAGCTTTAAGGTTGCTTTGAGTGCCAGACAAAAAGCTTAAGTGCCGGCTTTGGACGTCCAGCACTGTCTGGCGTAGCTACAACCCTGTTGAAAATGTCAATTCCCCCTTTTGAGTTTTCACCCACACTGGATAACAACTACCAAGGAATGAAATGCTCTCTTCTGGCTTCTTCCAAACATTCTCTCTACATGCATATAATTTTAGAGATTATGATTCATACATCAATCTAGTCAATAGGAGAATGTCCCACAATATCAACATACTACTGTGTTTACTACTACTGTGTAAATGTCTATTTCCCACTTCACACAAAGACCCCTTTCCTCTCTCAAAAATAGCTAACCTCTGTGGTACAAAAGACATTCTCAAATTGACAATTGTCCCAGGATATCTGGGGCAAACTGCACAGCACAATTAATCTGCTGATATTCTCAAATTGACAATTGTCCCAGGATATCTGGGGCAAACTGCACAGCACAATTAATCTGCTGATATCACAATAAACTCTTTATCCCCTCACCTTCCCCCTCTTCCCCCCTCCCTCTAAATGTGTAAGTGGATGCCTGTGATATGATAGTTTGAAAATTTAATACAAAGATCAAAGACGGAACATAAAATTTATTTTCTTTAGATATATAATATGAGCCACAACAGTTGCGGTTACAATACAAATATTGCAAAGTGTAAAGCTTACAAAGTATAATGACCTCTGCAATGACTAGTTCAGATAGTAGGAACTGATTAGCTGAGGTCATAATCTTACTTACATAATTATGATACATACAGTAGTCTTACAACTGAGTAAAAACAAAAATTAGGGAAAAATTACAATGTGTACAAATAATATGAAGGAAACTAAAGGAGTAAGATATCTGAATGATGATGGTCTTGTAAATCTGATAAATTTATACATTGACCAGAAAAAAAGTTTTTTTTAAGACTCAACTGAATGTTATCAAAGTCTCACCCTTCACCCCTTGCTGTTCCTGGTTTCACACACGCCCCCATATATACTCTTCTTTCCCTCTTTGAACTAATGCATCCTTCCTCTTAAACCAACTCTGTACTGATCTCAAGCAAAAAAGATTTGTCATAAGTTTTCACCAAAAAGCTGCATGCCTCACTTCTTGAAACTAGCTTCATATGCTACATATAGACTGATTTGTAAAGGTCCAACATTTCACATATTTACACCATTCTCAATACTACTTCTGGACTGTACACATTCCAGGAGTGAAAAATTGAGTTTATTTGAAAATTAATCTGCTTCCTAATCTTTCTTCAATTTTAAAAATGTGTTGACAAAAATTACACTTGCATTTTTTTCAAGTTAAGGTGTAAAATACCATCTTTTGCAATAATACTCCTGTATCTTCATAAAATTTTTCAAATACCCTCCTATTTCTAAGACCTTGTAAAATGAAACATGAGGCAATTTTGTTTACCCTCACAGAGAATGAAGTGATTTACCTAAATAGAATGTTACTCAGTACATAGAAATTTGCATGCAAGATCCGATAAAATGAAATATTTGAAGGAAAGAGGGTTTCATAACCCACAACCTATTCTACACATAAATGGATGATCACCTCCAAATCATAATCATGTCACTAAAGAGGGCGCCCTCACAGAGGGAGCACTATTACAAGATAATTCAATCTATGCATCAATAGTATTACCTCAAAATGAATCAATTTGATGTGTATACACTTAACATGCCACCCATGGTGCATTCTACATATAAAAATGCTTTTCAAGAATAGGTGGATTTTCTATTGAATAATACATTTTTAAGAAAAGAGCTGAAAACTTTATAAAGAATCATGGGACACTGGTCATGTCTCAATAGTTCTTCTCATCATGTGTTAAAATACGAATGTTAAAAGAATAGTTTGAAAAATTTCAGTTTCTTAATAATTTGAATCAACTACCACTTAATATCCTGCCATGCATGCTCCCTGGGGCAGGGAAAAAAATTATGCAACAATAGTTATATAATTAATTTAACTTGATTGTAATTTTGTTTAATTATCAAAGCTTAAAAGGAAAACAATTGACACTACCTAGACAGCTCAAACTAATGAATCTTTATCTTTACAGATAAGACTAGCTAGACCCATTTAAATGTTAAATTTGCAATCTTATTTCCAAGTCTTATTTCATATGACAGTTTGAACTTACTCCCTTCATCAGAGTCACTGTGATAGCAAATAGTTAATCATGGAAAAGTGTTGCTCATGTGCAATCTACAGGAAAGACACCATGGAAGCTACATATGATGAAATTTTTTACTACTCATACATGCTCTCACTTAATGAAATGACACCCTACCCCTCTCCCATCCTTGTCAGCTAATTATGTCAAGACAGCAAACACTGCCCCTATGGAAATTACAATTCAGATTTATTGTGAAAGTCAGGAAGTTGCATTTTTCAACTTTTTTTAAAACTTATTTCTCATTGTCTTTCCTATCTCTGTTATCTTCTCATGTCCACTACGAGTGAAAGCAAAACAAAGGTCATTAACATACCAACCAATCCCATACTCTGAGGGTGATATTTAGCACCATGTAAAATTTACCACCACCAATTAAAGATCTATCTTATAGTCTACTACCAAACTGTAATGCAAGTATTTTATTTTAATACACATATCATGCTGATTCTGACATCGCACAAAACCCTGTGAGAACTTCTTACTCTATGAACAATCAAAATACTAATGGAATTCAGAATGAACCTACTTTATAGATATAGCATGACCAAAACTTATCCTACCATGCTAATGTGAAGTAAATTTCATCTTATGGTAGGCTTAAAATAACAGAGCCTTCATGTACTTCAAGCAATCTTCAGGGTGAAAGGGTTAAGTTTATTCTCATTTCAAAAAATAACTTTGAAATGCATCCATTGTAGGCAAGTCAAGCTGTTTCAGTGTCCCTATAAAAGCCCTTCCCGAACCTCCCTCCCCCCCACGGTTTATTACCCTCCAACTTTAATGCCAACCCTTAGAATTCTCCAGGGCTCATAAATATGTGCGAATGTTAATATATGAAGTTATCAACGACTTTGCCGTTCTTCATAATCGGAACTCAGCAAAACTGACCTTTTAGTGGAAATGAAACAATATGTAGTGAAATGAACTGCTGCTTCCAACATACGTTATTACCAAGAAAAGTTTGACATAAAATGGCAAGTCTCTTTCAACTTTAGCAAGCTACTGCAACCCACCAACTGGACAAAAGAGTCAATAATGCCTATTTTCAAAATAAAACAAAAGTTACGACAAGACTTTTCAACAAGGTTGGAGAGGCTTCCATATTCGTTTACAGAAGAGCTTTTTCAAACACGCCACAGGCAATCCGTGCTTACTTGCACAATCTATTTAGTGTGTGTGTGAATATATTTGGTTTGCAGCCTCATTCAAGAGTCAAATGTTTTTTGGCAACATAAAGAAGGTTAGAAGACTTTTGTGCTGAAAGGTAACAGAAATGAAAACACGTTCAAAGGAATAGCATGATTCATTGTTCAGTCATGGGAAACAAGACATTGATGATAGAGGAATTGAAAACAAAATTCCCTATCAGGTTAACCTGTAATTTGCTCATCACTTTATCATCAGAGTTTTGTACGGCTAAGTACTTTTATATTTGTTCATGTTCAGTAAGAACTGTTTCCACTTCGCGACAACCACACAATTATATATACGTTGCATTTTCTTCTTTTTAACTAAATTTTGCAGAACACTTATTAATTTCGCTGCTTTTGATTAAAACATGTATTTTTAAGTGATTTTACTTATTGTAACAAAGTGTAACTTTCCTCTCTGCGTGCCCTCTCATTTATGTTAAAATGGTGGTGCATTAAGTCCATACCTTTTAACTCCACTCACATGAGGGTAGGAGTGACTTCTGTGACTGAAGACAATGATAAAGAATATTAGTACACTTAAAATATAACATCCACTTTCTACTTATGCTCTCATACTGTGTAATCACCACACAGTGGTGTATTACCCCCTCAAATCTTCCAAATATGAGGGGGGCTGTGAAGACGTCATTACAGCAATGAAAGTATGAGCTCTCATGCTGCCAACTGAAAAATAAAAAAACCTGGTGAAAAGGGAGTAGCCTACTACAAAAAAACACAAATGACGCACTTATGTTGTCTTGATATTAGCCTTATTCACACCTTTCGTAGAAAGGAGACATGGATTACACCCATTGTTACAATGAGGTGAGCTCGGGTGTTTGACTCTTTCCCAGTCTGGCTCTAGAACAATAAGCATAAAAGGATGGTTTTGCATCTCACACAAAAAATACCTTTCACTATAGACATCTTTATAAATAAACAGTTGTTTTTCCAGCATTGCAATCAACCTGAAGGAACCACTGGAGCTAACACTATCAGTTTTCGCACAGCCTTGGAGTCTGCTTTCTTGTTTTTCTGTTAAAAGCTTGAAAATGTATCCCCTGTGATTGGAGCTGCTGGAAAAGTTGCCTATTCATCACTAAATGGTCATCCTATACTGATGTATGATGTTGGGACATAGCCTTCTGTTTTGTCACTCCTTCTTACTCGAGTCCATCCGTCTCCACTATCTTCCTCTATGATGTCCAACTGTTCCCCTTCTTTCATATTTAGTAAATTAGGATCTTGAGCTGTAAAAGGGAGAAGCAAGGATACACAACCATTCTTAAACCTCTATCCAACACCATAGAAAGTGCAGCTTTGGTTATGCAGCCGTAAATCTGATGATGTTTATATTTTGACCATTCTAGAACACTTGCTGCATCCAATACTGTTCAAACCAACTAGGTGGAAGCATTTATCCATTATAGAGTATACAAGATGAGATGTTTCCCTGAACTAAGTAAAATGCTCATTCCACAATTTTATTTTGCATTCCTTTCCTTTTGCTACAGTTAGTAGGCTGGTCAGATTCAGTAAAATCTTAATTCCGAACATGCTAAAATCAGTGAGAGAAAAAAGACACCTATGGGTATAAAAATGGAGGGATAAAAATGTGGCCCAATCCACTTTCTAAACTTTTTATTTTAGATATTCAAAATGCAGAGCTTTGAAAATTTGGCACAATTTTTTCACATGAGAGCACTCTTAGTAAATTATGCAGGAAGTCTTTAGGTATGATTTAATCTCTCATCTTTTATCAATGAATACCACTGTTAAACGTCAGTATGAACTCAAAATGTTGAAATGCTGTTTTTGTTTTATATTCTTTTCTTTCCTTTTAGGTTTCTTTTTACCACATTTCACTGATCACTAAAGACAGGTGAAACTGCCAAGTACAACATTAAGAACAAACAACGTATACCTGGAGGGGAACCCCCTTTAAAGAATTTAAACACAGATATTTACAAAAGGTTGAAAAATAAAATTCATTGGTTACACTTCCATCTTCACAGGACATCTCTGTGCTGTGATAATAAATACTGAATATCAAGTTAGACGCAGTCAACTAAACAAATTTGCAGCCGGACTTCTACTTAGATAACGTTTCTTTATTTTTGTTTGCTTTTGTAAATTCCATGGAATGTCCTGCCAAAATATCAGTCACCTACTTTTAAGTGACTTGACTCCACAAAAACTCGCTCTTCTCACAAAATGGTTAGCAAGAAATGGGTCATTTTGCAAATCTTAACAACAATACAATAATTATCTCCACAAAATTTGCCAAGGGAATACTAATAAACAAAATATTCAAAGGCACGTAGAATGAACACTTGGACTCAGACTAAGTACAAATGTACAACTGCCCAACTGCCGTTAGATTTGTAAATAACATGTTCTACAAAAACGAGTGGTGTCAAAAACAGCATTTTGCAAGCCATGATACTGTCTATCCCAAATGTATACTGAATGAGTAATGGAGGTATCTGTAGTAATTACAAACAATCCCTTGCTTGGTGTTTCAGTTGACCATGTGGAACCTAGCTAATAGACACTTTTCAAATGGCAATTACAAAGGATTATGGGATAGTTTTGGCATTTTACTGTGGCCAAGAACAATGCACACCAAAACTCCATCCCACAATCCTTTGTAATTGCAATTTGGAAAAGGGATTATGACCTTTTTAAGGAGATTAGCAGTCACAGTAATGGATGAGTGATCTATGTAGCTTATACACTTTAAGTTTTGTTAATCCAGTCTAACTCACATTCAAATTCATAAAGAGCAGAACAGGTACCAACAGGGTGATCTGGTACATCTGCATCGTCATCAAACTCATCATCATCCTCCAGAAAACTGTCTCCATGTTCTAAGGGACTGCTCAGTATAAAGAAGTTAAAACATTAGTTAATACATTATTACAACTTTTTTATCACCAAACTACTAATTTTAAAGCTCTGAGAATATTAAAAAATAAATTCATCCTGCCTATTTCATGCAAAACTTGCTTACTATAAAAAAGCCACATTTCCCATCAAATCGAAGTTCGTCAAAAATACAAACCTCAAGATACAAGTCCCTTCCCAGATGAACTAAATGCAACATTTGTAACAAGTCAGAGTATTATGTATTTGTCCATAGAGATTTTGAGGCTACTTTTCCAGGACTGAAAATTTGCATTTTTCATGTTTTGACTTTGGCTGGCTTTGAACTAGAGAAGGACATGTTGTTCTTATTCAAATCAGTTAACAACCATACATAAACAAAAACACTGAAAGAAATAACAAAAAGAAGGGTAAAACAGAAGTTCTGACCTCAACGGAGACGAGGGAGGTTCTTGATGGTCCTTGACTGGAGATCCGTTCCTAGGTGATGATCCACCGATACTGGGGGGATGTTCAATGGTTCCTGTGGAGCTGCGTGTGGGGGACCCTTTTGTTTGATTCTGGGGAGTACCAATTTTCCCTTCAGCTTTGTTTTTATATTCCTGTGGAATTATGGGAAGAGAACAGAAATACATCAGGGAAGGGGACAATAATGAACATATTTTTACTTAATAAGGCAAAAACAGCTTAATACATTCAAATCACTCATAACCCACCCAACAGACATCATTTAATGTCACCATCTAAATCTGGGTCCTCAATCTAAAATATAGTATTTCTGGCTTTAATCATCAGTCTGCTTCTCCTTTCCCTAAACCAAATACCTAACCTGCTCATTATTTTCCGCCTATTTACAGAAAAAAAAAAACCTAACGACAAAGTGGCAAGAAACACTTTCGGTTAACTGATCTATCCTACACAAAGTTTTACACTGAAACTTATAGAAAACTGATATCCACGCAAAAAAGTCTGTCCTGAATAATGAAATGAATGAATTAAATCTTCACAAAAGAAACCAGATATTTCCCCTCCTCTCCCTCCCAAGACCAATGACCCTTCCCTAGGACTCCCATAATGTGGACACACAGGGCCAAGAAGGTGACCATATGACTTTATAGAACTTTGCCCAGTACAAAGTTACATTAAGCATATCAAAGGTTATTGTAACAACATCTGTGACAGATCCAAACCTCTTCCAGGGGTAGATTCTCACACACTGTAGGTTACAAAGTAGTAAGATTCTCTCATCAGTGATAACAGAGATGTTTCTTCAGTTAATTGTAAGTTGCATGCTACCATCAATTAGATCAGAAGTTTTTGTTCCTCTAGTCCATGGATCCCATAAGGGGATTCAAGGACGATGTAAAAAACATTTTTTCTTCCATTTATTGACACAATTTTCGTAGGGAAAGGGACACAAATAATGTCATTTACCACATCTTTCAAGGTCCCCATTACTTAAAAAACCAGAAAGCCAAAAGGCTTAGAGATTCCTTGCCATATATGATATATTGTAACAAACATGAACCACCCACATG
>WURT03066961.1:0-13609 GCA_009936505.3 Holothuria glaberrima
ACACCTTTTTCGTCAATCAGCATGCATTGTAACTGTAAACTACACGCTGCATCTCGAAGTGACGCATCGAAATTGACGCATTCTTTACAGACGGGCATGAGACTTGACGTATTCGGAAGGATGCGTAAAATTGACGTGACGTGACGTATACGCAACGAATACGCATCCTGTGTGGACAGGCCTTAAAACTGAAACAGCGTCAGATTGGCTTTGAATGGAAAATCCACCTTACTCTTCCCCGGCCGAGGTTCGACCCAGGACCTTCCGATTTCGAAGCATTATTGCTTCAAATGCTTCGTTCGAGTTGTAAATAGCTCACACTGCGTAAACATTTCATCCCACTTCAATCAAGAAAACAATATTTTTATGAGCACTTGTTTATCTAATTTGGTAACTTTTTCCGTATGTTCATTTTGTTTTATAAATATTTTTCTGAAAAGAGTACCAAAGATCACGTTCTGTCTACGCATAGCACTTGCTCAAAATTTCACTATCTGTGAGAATGCTCTGGTAACCCCAGCAACCAAGGAGGGAATGTCGTGATGCTTGCCGACTCCCTTGGAAATAAATTTCTCTCCACCACACCACCCTCGCTAATACCCAGATGTTTGGATGGGAATAATGCTTTCTCATCAATATTTTCAACCTCTTCATACAACTTGAAAGTTAAAATCGTACCATTAAATAATGTTAATAAGAAAATTCAGTACACAAGGTTAATTATGGAGGCTGTACCGATAACGTCATTGTGTGTTGAAGTGCGATCGCATTTCAAATAACATATATCTTGATTCATAAAAAGCAGTCATGCAGGTTTGATCAAGCAGACGATAATTACAAGCGAGCTAACATTGAGACTATACGGACCGAGAATCCCAGTTCTAACTAAAGTTGGTAGATATATTAATTCCAATTATCAAGTAGAGAAATAACACTATGAAATGTGAAACCCCACATTATGTGACAGATCTGTAGAAAAGCGTTACATGCTCCGATCAAAAACCGCAGGGTGTCCCAATTGGCCAGCTGGTATCGGAGTCTCGGAACAAGTTAATTACATTAACTACAAACCCAATATGTCAAGAGTCCCCTCCCAATCATTCTTCTATTCTTTCTTCTCCAACTTTTTCCTCTATTTTGAATTATTTATCAGTTTTTCTCCCTGGCTGAACGCCACGTCTGAAGCCTTTATTCCTTCTCTCCTCCCCTGTTTAGTGAATTACCACTTCGCATGAAAAATATATTGCCCCATCTGATTTTGACACGGTTGCGTTTACCTTGTAGAACACTTTGCGCCGAATATCGCACATTTGACACAAAAAGCCGTTACTGCAATTCAGTCAAACTCCGCTCCGGATCAATTCGTATTTGACCATCACTGTGCCGTATGAACATCTTTTAAACAGAATATACGGTAAGCCTTTGCAAATTCTTCCATAACTTTTCAATAAGCCACCAATCAGGTTTGTGCAAGAAGCTATAACCGAAAGCTTTTTTTTTTTTTTTTTCTTTTCTTTTTGTTCGCGTCTTTTCCTTGTAAGTCCCCTCGGTTTCCTCCCATTCACGCTCGCCGGTGACTTTCTTTTCTTTTTCTCCCTGGCTTATCGATTAGTAGTAACGAAGCTGAATTGACAATAAGACCTCTTCCACGTCCGCAGACAAGTGGAGCCGCTGCAAATGCTTAAAAGTGTGCGCGCTAAAAATCGAAGGTGCTTCCCTCGGTCTAACGCCCCTAATATGGCTGATCAGCCGAAAGGAAACTGTTTTTGTTCTGTGAGTCGCGCGTTTCTCAATTCCAAATCAAATCATGGCATTTGACAAGTGACATAATAAAAACCATAGACCTGCCTTCCTTTTTAATTAGGCCTAGTTTACCATTTTTGGGGTGTCATATCTCCATTCACGGGTGCAGAATCTCTTGCGACTCGCAAGTAGTAGATACATAGAGAAGGGTGCGTATGAAGTGTTAATTTTAGGTCAAAATGAAGCGAGAACAAAACATCACAAAAAGCGTTATTGTTTACCGATTATACAAAGGCTTTAAGTCGTGTAACGTTTTTGTAGTATTTGCAATTGTTCCACTTTGGTCTTTCAAGGGGAATGGACAGCTGAGTAACTTCCATGGTATCAAAGAGGCGGACACGAATGATGTAGGTCTACCACACATATCAACCTACGGCTGCAGTATAAAGAATTAAGGGGCGAAAAGCTGTGAAAGAATTTGGAGGTACTGACCCATGCTAGATTACATATTGACTTTCGTTAGACCCCTGTAGGTTTGTAGGGAGGATAGGTAGAGAAGGAGGGAAAAAAGGTGGGGAAAGTCCCACAAGAGTAATATTCATTTTGGATTTAAAGGGCGGGTCTCAGTTTGAGTGAAAATAAGTGACATAAGATACCTACTCAGTATGACTTAAGTGGACACAATTATTATGTACAAATTAATGGAACAACTTGAGAAATAGTCCAACTAAAATCGTTTATACTTAAAATAATGACAACAATTTATTATCTTCTTTTTAATATTACACAACTTGTAAATATTTAAGGGAGGTTTTTCATGTGACGTCATAATGTTCCTGGTTTGTTTGTACCGGCATATTCAACGTCAAACTTATTGCGCGCGCGGCAAATACGGTGTACTATGTGTAAACAAAGCATCGGTCATAGGGTAATATGTTTTCGTACTCCCTTTTAAAAAACATTTCTTTACTTAAAGGGAAAATGCAGTCACCCCAATTTGGATTAGTGCAGTTATCTACCCTATGTCATGAATGGCTCCTGAGAATCATGTGACAATATTTTTTTTACTCAATTGTGAAATTTCCGAGGAGTAACTTCTTGGTTTACCTTGAATATATATGCAATATTTAAGTCCTGAAATATTATGAAAGATACTTGGAACAAATAAGAAATTTATGAGATTTATCTGTTGTTCTAGGATAATTCTGGGGCGACTGCTCATGCCATTTAACTATTAGGTATCGATACCCTGTAAGTATAGGCTACATTTGTTGGAGGGTTAAAAGCTTCGTAAAGATAACATCTGAAAACATTGTATGGTAATATTGTGTATTGTTCACTGGGAATGCAGTGAGCATTGCGCAATGTAGTACTCTCGTGAACTGAGGAGCCCAACTGCCCACGGCCCCTGGCCTCACTGAGGGGATCTCATGTATGAAAGACTACCTTAACTTTCCGTGGCAAATTTGACACCCGGGATAACTTTGACAGGTAGCGACTTCCAAGTCTCATTGCAGTGAGTCTGGTGGGGAATAAATCAGAAATTACAAAAAAATCACAGGAAACAGCGCATTTTGTAGTTAAGCTTTGTATAGGCCTATTCACTATCACAGCAAAGTTATCGATTAATCTTTTATCCAAGATACAATGACAGAGACAGTAGTACAATATTTTGGGCACTCGCAACGATAGGTGTTTCTACTTTTAAGACTCGAAAAATTTCTTGATTTTGGTTTTTCTTATATTTTATCTAAAGCACCATCACGATATCAGGCCCCGTAACTTGTAGGCCTAAATGACTTGAATATAGACGATAAAAGTGTGCGTGGTTTATCATAAAGTAGTGATTCCTGCCATCAGTCTTATCGAAGGATTCATGTTACCGGTTAATCGGCTAAACTTGATGCAAGCACCATACTAGCTAAACTGTCCAAGCCTACATTACTTAACTACTTTTCTTTCAACCATGTCCCAAAGACCAAGGCCGTATACTAATGTGCGAAAAACATGATCAGCCCAGAAGGACGCAGAATTATCCTACCCAGCCAAACTGAGGGAGCCCAATCTCCGATGAGCTCAAAGGGTGTAGCTTGAGTGGGGCAGTCCGCATCGGATTGCACTTTCTGGGGTCGAAACTTTTGGTTTACTCGGGAGTTGCTATTTGACTAATAGTTAGTTAGATGAGGTTTAACGGCCCAGTTTCCAACCAATTGGTTCAAGTCGAGCCGGCCACGGCCTTTTTTCCAGTTGTGGCTCACTGGCTTCTTTTCCCTTACTCCATTGCTTATGCGGAGCATCACGCACAACGGCAGAAGGTTCCAGTTTTAAAGTCCTTGGTATGACTCGACCTGGCAATCGAACCCGGGCCTCCCGCGTGAGAGGCGGATGCTCTAACCACTAGACCAAACACGCGGTTTTTTTTTAATAGCAACTCCCTGGTTTACTGCAGTAGGGAAGTTTTTACTTTCGCCGGTAAACTTCAGATGTCAGTTGAATAAAACAAGATGCTAGTTACAATTTTTAATATAATTATTATCCTTTTGTTTAAGTTAATTTTGTGTATATGAGGTACTTTCGTGGGCCCACAAACACAAGGATCATCACGTGCGGCCCGCTTTGGATGTGCCATTGCTAGTACTGGTCAAAGGATAACACTAACTTTATTGTAAACTACCAACTCGTGGACCCAGTTTTAAATAAATTCATGTGAAGGCATGTCGGCATTTCTACACCTGTCTAAACGATCAAGCTCAAGAAATAAATTATGACGTGCTGTATATGCCATAGTTTCTTTATTTACACAACATTTAAGGAAAGCAGAAACAGGAATGTAATCCTGAGACTAAGTGGCCGTTTGGTTGATGTTGTAATCGATAAATTCTTCCCAATGAATTGTGACTTTTAAGGAATTCCTTCAAAAGGCCAACACGAACCACCCACCAACTCTGTACACCGACGATCGTTTTCAATTCAAAAGTTGCAAGCCTCACACGCCTGTCAGTTTTTCTTCAACAATCTTCTTCCCTTTCACCTCCTTTGTTAATCATCTTGACATTTACAAACTGTTTTCTGCTGCCTGAAAAAGTGATCAACGTTAAATTGTTCACCTTTCATTCTGATCCTTCTAGCTCTCCTCCCAACTTTCAGTGATGCGTTTGAATACGCTCAGTAAACCGCACCACGAAACAATCAGGACCCATCCACAGAACATGTCCATCAAGTTGGTAGTGAAAGGCTGGGTCTCCGGGATGTAAAGTCATCCTTGTATGAATAAAAGAAAGCTTACGTACTCTATCGACAATAGAGCTAATTGTTAAAATGCCATCTCCTTACCATACTTATAGATAGTTGACACAAGAATGACATACAAATGCGAGGCCAATGACTCTGCCTACGAGCTTTCCCCAGTGTTATCCCAATCTACCGAAAACAAGGATTAAATCTCCCGATCAGAGCACTTCCTTGAAATTTGGATCCCCTCTTGTGATCCTATAGATGTTTTCCTGCGATAAATAGCTAGAAACAGCCAACGATAATTTTGCAAATTAGTTTTGTTATGTTTTGTTACTATTGGCGCTCATAACTAATATGATGATAAGGCATGAACGCACAATTTATTTAGAGGAAACACCTTGCGGTATGAATCTTCATTCCCTGTCCATCCAGGTTATAAATATCCATGTGACAAAGGAAAAACATGAATCCCTCCAACGACGTTGTGAGAAATATGTATCGTCCTCCAGTAAGAAGGACAGTGCTTTCTTTAAGTGGACCACTTAGACGTTCAGCCAGTCGTTTCATTGATTTAATCTGTCATTTTTATAAGTTTAAGTATCGAAAAGATATTTCCAGTTTTCGATAGTCAAGGATGTCTGCATAGTCTTACTTTTAGTACAAAAACAGCTCCATCCAGAAGTGATTCGTCTCCATTTGAACTTTAAAAGTCATCGATTGTGACGCGCCAAAGACAATTTGTTGGTAAGGGTTGGGCGAGAGTGGAAGTAGGATCACACATGCAGGTACTGAATGTTAGTAGATACAGATGGTACCAAATTTTATGGCAAGTAGCAGAAAGATTAGTTTTCGCAATTCTTCTATCCGCCTTCTACAGTGCTCCAAGAGGGGTATGATGGGGAAGGAGAATTGTATGCTTTCGGTAGGCTATATTCGGTAACTGTTAATACATGAACCTCCGTTCAGCGTTTCATTGATTGATTGATTGATTGATTGTTTGATTGATTGATAAGTTTATTGTCCGTATAACGGAAATGGCTCTAAATCCAACAAGGTGTAGAAAGACAACAACTTTTTACGCACAAACAGAAACGCAAAGTCTTAGATATAGGCTTTTAAAAATGACATATTTCGAATTTGAAAAAAAAACAGGGAAATATTCGAATGTGTTGTCTGCGTGAAAAGCCCGAAAGCGTTCTTTACAGTGGGAACTAAGAAATCTTTCTCCGTGGCATAGAGGAGAGACCTGGAACATTTCAAACATGTTTAGACCACATCGGTGCCTTGAGGGACATATTTTGGCCTAAAACTCTCGAAAGTCTTTGTTTTAACTTGAATTAATTACCACTTCCACCGGAATGGTTAATGAAGGGAACAAAGAAACTCAACCGAAAAGACCTGAAGATATTTTGTATCGCTAAGAGGGAATGACTTTGGTTAATGTATGCAGCCAATCGACACCCTGGGTCCGTGACCTTCCGTCACTAAAGGCGTCAGCTGAACACCTGGAAAAATCTTGCGACATGTTGAAAACTAAAGTGAAATTTATTTACCGCTCTGCAGGGGTACCTCTGAAAACATTGTATTAATTATATGTCATGAAGATGTAGTGTTCAGGCGACTCTAGGAATCTTTCGATCATTTTGGGGCTTGAAATTTGGGGACACGATTAATGCACCGTAAAGGGTATAAAAAAACTGTGATAGTAAAATGAATGGTTGAGTGGTTTATCGAAAGTATCTGCGTAGTTGAAGAATTCTTTATCTATAGTTTTGTCTTATTAATTTCCCTGTTTCGTTGTGGTCAAAATTTTAAAGAAACTTAGGAAACCTTAAGAAAACTATATAAACTCTTCTTATCGCCTTAAACCGTTACAATCAGGCATTTTGAGTACAGTAGAGACAGCCAATAATTGATCAATAATCAATAGACAGCATTGCATCGAAACTGGTATCCCTATTTTATCGGCTTTGAAAAGCTGTATGAGTTTTTATTGATTATTGATAATATTATTTTTTAAGTATATATATATACCAGTGCTGTAGTCGAGTCCGGACTCGTGACTCGGCTCACAGAATTTGAAGGACTCGACTTAATTCTTAGAAATTCCCCGTACTGGATTATTACAGGGACTCGAGTCCGAGTCCGGACTCGAGTAGATATAGGTTCGCCAAAAAAGTGAAATGACTTTTCAAAATAATTCTGGGGAGACACATAGAGTATGTTATTCAAAACAAAGAGTGATTAGTTTAAAATGGTTTGTAACAATAAGAATTTAAAACAAAACAACAAATTAAGTAAATAATTGTGCAGAAATGAATTACATTGCTCAAGCTCCTATTTTTAAGACTTTCCTGTGTTGAGATAATAAATGTTAAACTTTACTGTCTGAAATGAAGATGGTATATTTCGCAATAATTTCTGATGTCACTCTCATACAATTCGAATTCATTCTTTACTTTACTTTGTTTTTCCTAAAATCACTAAACCTTGTTTCAAAATGTGATCACAGTCTCATCATCTGAAAATAACTTGACTATACCATCCCTCCTCTTACAACAAGTTTTATTTCTGAAAAAGATTAATTTTTAAGGTCGTGAAATCATTTTCACTTGAAAAGGTAACACTAAGTGATGTACAAGAAGGATATCACAAACCATTGCACAATATCATATTTCAAATTAAGTCAATAAATTTCTTCATTTTGTATCTCAGAAACTGAATAAATGAAGAAAGGAGTTGACCAATTTAATTGATTTTCTAACTTAAGTAATTTGTTTTCGTGTATTCAGACTTAAGCAACACTTTTTAGGGTATGAGCATTGGCCCAAATTTGAAACACCAGGTAATTCTCATAAATATGCTATTAATTCCTTTCAAATATCTTTCATGATGCTGCAGAACATAAATATTGCATATTCAAGGTAAACTGAAGCGTTACTCTGAGTGAATTTCAGGATTCGGTGAGAAAAATATTGTCACGTGATTTTTAAGAGCCATTCATGATATAGAGTACCTGGGTACACAAATCCAAACTGGGGTGACTGCATTTTCCCCTTAAACACTGGGCTAAAATATTTCCTTTTTTGAGATGAGTCAAGTTACTTGGCAAATGATATTTTTGGTTGGAGAATAAGATATTCTTTGTGTACGTTCTTCTCAAGAGATAAAGTGCTATAAAAATGTGACGGACCTACGAACAGTGTGATGTATGGGCCAAGATCAACTCCATGTGTTGACCCAACCGTTGTCAAATGGTGTATGTAGCCTACCTTTAATAATATGGTAGAATCAGGACGGCCTTTTTTATTCATTTTCGAGAAATATCCTAATTAAGTTATGGAAAAATACAACCTTCGTAAGAAAGAAAACGAAACTGCCCACAAAAAGGAAATTTTGTTGTGTCAGCAAAGGTTATGGTAACAGCAATTTGAATCATAACACTATGTATTGAGTATCGGTATTGGCTCAATGGAAATTCTGTGTCTTTCTTAAAGGGAAAATGCAGCCCCCCCCCCCAATTGAAGTAGTGTACCCTGGTATTTTATTTTTAAAATAAACTTGGGGGGACTACCTTCTCCCTTTAAATTAAGTGTAACTATTATTTGAACTTTCGTGATCAACTTAATTCATTAGCCCCACTTCTGAAAGCAAATGTTTTCGGTTACCTGTTTGATGTTGAATTGATGTCTAAAAACATAGGCGTAGGAAGCTGTCCTTGACTGGGCGACTGAACGCTGGTTCAGACCTCCCCTCCCCTTTGGGAAACTTTTAAATATTTTTTGGTCCTTACAAGCAATTTGGTGCATTATACTGGACAAATTTTTAGGGAAGTTTTGATATTTTTACAGAGGGAAAAATTAAGGGATTTTCGTCCTTAAATTAGGAGGGGCAGAAGCATACTTCCGCGCCCACTACATTTTTGACAGTCCCCCTTCTTTGTACACCCTGTGTCTAAAAAGAAGGTCTACCCAAGGGGAATGATCTTAAGTGTTACAAGAGCAAGAAGCAAGTTTTAAGAGACATAAATTTAAATGGTGGCGCTCTTTACGAAGCGGCTGCTGTTGAGAAGAAGGAAGGCCTCACAATAGTTCGGGCTTGAACGTCACAAAGCCTTGTGTTATGTTTGGATATCACGCCTCGTGCTACAAAAGAAAACTGAGCCGGTAAGGGCCTACGTGAAGAGATTGCGCCTTTTCATTTAAAGATCTGAATATTCCAACACCTGATAAGCTTTAAAGTGACATGGCGGCGTTGACTTCGATGGGTGTCGCAGCGCTAGTGTTACTAGAGTACAAATGACCCTTGAATATAGTTATGTATCTTTAACCCACTACAAAGTCAGATACATTCATATGCAGATAGAGAAAATAACAAATCTTACAAAGAAAGAGTTGTTGTTATCTATGCAGGTTGTCAACGCGGTGTTTGTTCTTTTGGAACGTAGTACAATGGCCACAATGGCCAGTGATGTAGCTATGGGGGAGGGGAGAGGTCATGGGCAGAGAGTGCCGCTCCCCCAAGTGCCACCTCCTACAAAAGTATTAACATACTTGTTTTGTAGGATCTTATCAATTCATCAGGCCAACTGTACATGTGAAAGGTAGATCAACACAGACAATTTATTCTTTTCCGAGGGTCTAAAGAATATTATTTGCAAATATTCGGATATTTTCGACCCCCCCCCCTCCGCCCACACACAACATAAGTGAAGGCTATCAAAGGTAGAATTTGAAAGCTAGTAGTTTATTTGTATAATCAATCATTAGAACGTAATGGGGTAAGATTTTGCAATGTTGTTCCTACCACCCCCCTTTCAAAATTTGTAGTGACATCAAAATACGTTGAATTTCTCGAAATTCTAATTACTCAAAACAACGTCCATTGGTTACATGAGAAGTCCATTTGATTAAATTTCGTCAAAGTGACGCCTCAAGTAACTTATCTACAAACTTTTGACAAATTTATGGGAGGGGAAAGAAGGGCAAAGAGAAAGAAGAGGGGAAGGGGGATGGAATGGGGGTGACCACTAACTTTTCTACCAAGCAAATTTCAGTAACCATGCAATCATTTGTACAACCTCTTGTTTGGAATGATCACTATTTAAGATTATTTGATAAATTAAGCAAATGGTGCCTCATCAGATGTAACAGTTCAAATAGTTTTAATGGTTTCGATGCACGTTGCAGACTTACTGAATGGAAGAACTGTACAATGGGTATATGATTGGTTACGCCTATAGTCCTTTTGTTTGGTGGACGTGCGACCTTCAGTTTAACACGTTGATTGTAATAAGATCCGTTTAAGCCTTTAAAAGTTTAGAATGTAATCACAAAAGACGAACCAAAACAGAAAAATCAAAACACATTGTGTAAAAATAGCAAAGGTGTGATATTAAATAAAAGAAATTTATGTTTATTCTTTCCTTCTCAAAAAACTTGTCAATCATAAAGATGTTTACAAGAATCCGGTATGTTTTTGCAAGAGGTAAATTGATTGTGGCACTACCACCCACTCACATTAATTCAAGACCTTTAGTTATGACACCACCGAATACAAAGTAAAATTTAACGATAATTGTTGATAATACTTGAAGAATAAAGCCCCGAGTTAGCAATTTGCGGTATCAGCAAAGTGAATGAGAGGTGATAGTAATTTAGTGTACAAAGGTACGTCAATAAACCGAAAAAATTACCATAACAAAACATTAAAATACCGACGTGAAGGAGTAAAGCTTTTAAGGGTGACGTCAAAAAAGATATGAATATTCGTAAACATTCATTTTAACATGTCGTTCAAGTAAATCATATTGTTATGTGGTCTTCTAACTTGTTCTATAGTCTTGATCCATATGATGGAAGCACACCATAATTATTTCGTTTTTGACTTACACACGACATTCATTGGCGGAGATTTATTCTGAAATGGAACAAACTAACGCTGCCGAAAGCTCTAAGGGAGCGAGGAAAAGCTACTTACGGCATGGGGTTCAGGAGCCCAACTTAGGGACACACTGGTGGGGTCCTGAGATAATTGCCCCGATGAGGTCCAAAGACAAAGTCCCATAAAAAGAATATAGTCCAGACCCAAATTTTTGTTTGATATGTTAAAGAGGAACATATTCTAAGCATTCTGTGAAATTTTCATTCATTATGTTCGGTTCGCGAGATATTAGCAATTAAAGTTGACACATTTTCTACCAAAAGTGAACTTGAAGCAAGCAGGGTGGGATGCCATGGCTTCACATTGAAGGGCAATGTTTTGTTTTCTTTAAAATTTACTTACAATTTTATACAACAAAACTCTGAAATATTCATACCGTAAATGCATCCTGAGCAGTGGAATTTTTAAAACGTTATATGCCTTAGGGGCAAGACAGTAACCCTAATCAATCCAAGGTCAAAACAATAAGATGAAAAATAAAGAAATACAAAACATTGGTCTCCAATGTGAAGCCAAAACATCACACCTATTTGCGACAAGTTGACTTTTGGTAGAAAATGTGATAACTTCAGTTGCTAATATCTTGAGAACCGAATATGGGAATTGAATAAAAATTTCACCAGAATGCTTAGAATTAGTTGCTCTGTATTATATCAAAAATAAATTTGAGTTTAGACTATTCTTTTAAGCCCTTCAATTTGATGATTCAAAGGGCTTGTTTGCAGTGGTGTGTATAAGGTTATTTGTAAGGGGGAAAACTTTTTTTCTATGAACACTATACCGCCTAGGTTCGAATACGCAACACTCAGAGAAAGCGTATAGAATTTATCTATAAAATCCTGTAACTACACACTTTAAAGGCATCTTGGTGAAATTTAACTAGGATAGGGGCCCATAGTTTTCCATACATTTCCTGGTGAAAGTTACCAGGAGATCCTGTTCAAATTTAACCAGGGAAATGTTAAATTTTGACCAAGATGTTATTAGGAGTCGTTACTTTAACTAGAGAAAAGTTTCTCTGACCAGGATTTCATGGTCACTTCCAAGTTCCAACCAGGAAATGTATGGACAACTATTGACCCCTATCCCGGTTAAATTTAACCAGGATGTTTTTTAGAGTGCAGAATTTCATCAAAGGAGAGCTTTTAAGTTGAAATGAACTGTTTAGAAGCCATCGAGGGAACGCAGTCAGCTCTCCCGGAGGTGTGAATCAGTCTACTATCTGAAAATGACTTTAAATCCGCTCTATAAGGACCTGGAAATTGGAACTTGACTATTATTATCCATTTATTTATTTTTTTTCTTTTTTGCAATTGCATTTGTATCTGACAATATTTGGTCTGTTAATGGCCTCTGGACCCTTGTAGAAGTGTCCAACGAACCCTTGTCGATGCGTCTAACTAGGACAAGTAACCCCTTACGTTAAAGCTCGCGAGCAGGTCTTTACATACTGTGGTGGTGGTTTCCTGCTTGAATTGTAACTTGAAATGCGATTTTGCAAGATGGAAGGAGACGTGTCTAATGCAGAAAATATGGCTGACGCACCCTTCAGTTTTCTGCAAGTTTGTATCAGTGTTTGCATGAGTGTTTCAATACTGTCCAAAATCTTCATCACAAAACTGAACACGTCTTCAGTAGTATGTTCTACACTGAGCCCCTAATCCCCTACCCGCGGGACTAAAATTGTAGGGAAACATTTTTGTCGGAGGGATTTTTCGGAATTAAAGGTGCCCTATGTGTTCTGGAAGGATGCACGTTAATACTTCTAAAGCGATAGATCTGCCAAATAGCTTGACGACAAATCAAAGTGTCATTTTACATAGATGTTCGTGTCATTAAAATTGACTGTGGCGTCTGATGAACATTTGCATGTTATTCCACATTGAGTCAACATAAATAAACCGCATATTTTCCCCTGAGAATAAGTTGCCTGCCTGGCCGATCGTGCAGTTTTTCATAGTACCGATAACAGTGGCAGTTTGTTAACGCTGTTTAGAAAGAATAAACAGTCAAAACTCGCTCCGTTGGGTAGGCTAAAACTTGACAGACGTTGATGGTTCCACAGCAGACTTGTGAATGCAATCTAAAAGGAATGAGAAAAGGTTAGCTTTCTCTAAAATATGTCGAATGACAGGAGGCGTAGAATTAAAGCTATAATCTGTCTCGCGAAAATACAAAAGTATAGACTTATCAATCGCCTACTTTCATATTGAAAAATTGCAAGAACTGAACTTTTTGCCTTATTTTGTGTAGATCCTATATATGCGTTTGTTTATTCGGATTAAGATTTTCCTGCATAGAGACTAATTCGTTTTATGACTAGAGGAATTCAAGTAAAAGCAAACTTAAACTGTTTCGACAAAATATGCGAAAATAAAAAATAAAAGGCAAAAATAAAATAGTAAATGTGACCCTTTTTAAGGAACTAAAGGCATATTTCCAATGTTTCAGGCAAACTTTCTGGAAGTAACTTTTTATTATACTGCTAAGAAATAGGAGGTTCGAAAAATTCAGTTAACGCTGGTCTGTGACTTGTTTTTCCCTTTTCAACAAATATTTGTTAGGAGAATGTGCAATCGTTTTCATTTATTTTGATTGGTGTTAGAGGTATAGCTCCTTTTCAAATTATTTTGTATATGTGTGTATATGTGCGCGAGTGTTTATATATATATATATATATATATATATA
>WURT03066972.1:0-13609 GCA_009936505.3 Holothuria glaberrima
TATATCATAGTCACCACTTAATCTGGTGTTGACCAAATCTTACCGACAACGGATAGAACGTTGTTTTAATGAATGAACCTTTCGGGAGTTGATCAACTTCATTTGACGTAGAGGCCGATATTATAATGCTGTTGAGTCCCTTGTTGTCTTTTCGTGATTTTCCATCGTTGAAGAGGACATCATTTTGATAACTTGTAAATGTCACTGGGATCACCTTTTGATTTAGATCTGAGGGTTTTGGTAAATTACAATAAATGTATGTCGGAATAAATTTAGTTATACAGCGAATAATAAACAGAATGTCGTAAACAGGGTATAACACACGGTTCTTGATATTTATGAACTTATCAAATGAATGGTTCAATCACAAACACATCAGCCAAAGTGAGTCCTTGCGCAACTGGTTCACCTAAAGAACGTATTAACTGAAAAAAACACGTCAGTCAGTCCTGTGACATGTAAACAACACACAAGTGACTGACAACACCCATACACTTATTTTACCTATAGTAACAACAGACCCCCTGTGACTCGACCATGTGTTAATAAAACTAACTGACAACTAGAGTAAAGATCCCTTACGCCTTAGTCTTTCTGGAACAATATTGTTAAGATGACGTAACAGTAAGTGAAAGATGTTCGTCAATGACCCACTTTTAACTGACCATGCTTGGATATAGGTGAGTCACATTTACGTATGTATTCACTCTTACCGTTAAGTGGAAGATTCATGACAACAGGAGGGATGTACATGATGGCACCATTTTTACAACCAGCGTTGTCTTCATTAATCGGCATATGCAAGGCATCGATAGAAACTTGTTCATCCTTTGCATTTAAGGAGAGACACACTGCAAATGAAGTTGGTTCATCTAGGTGTGGAATTTGTACAACTTTTACTCCAATATTTGGCAAAATGAGAGCGAAATTTTCCCTTCTGTTCTGAAAATTTTCAAGTTGTAATTCAACGGATCTCAAAATCCTTGACGATGTTGTAATTGACAAATGTCCATCCTCACTGAGCGCTATCTTTGAAGCCTCCATAATCTGATCAACTGTATGTAACACATTAAAAGTTACCTACAAAGACAAATTAACATGACAAAGTCGTCCTGATGCAGTAAGTGTTTTGTTACTTCTTGATAAAATTAGGGTATTTATATGTAGTTGTGTGTGATCTAGAAGGAAGTACATGGATCGATTGAGTTTGGCCTTGATATTTACAAAAGATTTGTTCAATGTAAAGAACATTAGAACATGATCTTTAAAATGGAACCTCACCGAGAAGAAAAAAGTTCCTGTAAAGATTTAAGTGAGTGAAATGCCTAGTTTTTCTACAATTTAAACACACGCATGATAATTAATTTACACCCATGCTTAAAAAATGACCTCAGTGTTGGTAGTATGGTCGCCATTTTTCAAGATGGCCGCCCTTTTTGCCATAGAAATAATACAGTTTACTATAGATTTTCACTTCCCAGCCTGTTTTGATGATTCTGGTGTCAAATAATAGATTTTAGACAACAGAAAACTCAGAAATCCTGTAAATAACTCTTTCTGCCTTTTTTTAAGAATATCATTTTCGTGACCAATATCCACAGGAACGACATAATTTCGTTAAATAACTTACTAGACATGATGTGCATGACGTAAGAACATTATATTTGCACATGTGGGGACTCTTTTATCACTATTGTACACAATATAACATTTATGCAGAGTAATGACCCCAGTCTTCCTTTTGATAGTGGGGAAAATGGTGAGGTGTATCATACCGGGTGGAGCAGATGGGGATATGATTATAGGTAAAATACTGATATACTCCTCAACCAAATCTTAGCTACTCATAATACAACTTGAATGACTCACATGAGATAAAATGGACTGTTAAGTACCATAATGGGAAATGAACATCCACTATCAACCTGCCCCATGTTATCGTATCGTGTACTTGTCCATATTTTATGTCGAAAGAATCACAACTTACTTTCCAGAAAATTTTTTATTGGATTCAGGTCAACCAAGATGGCTGAAAAATCTAAATATCGGCTAATGTAATAGATACATTATAATAATAATAATAATCACAATATATTATAATAAGAAAAATAATCAGTCAAAGTATACCTAACACATTTGCTCTGAGTATCTGTCTCTGTCTTATGACAAGTAATCAAAAAACAATCTTCAAAACTATTCTGATTGAATTCAGGTCAACCAAGATAGGTAAGAAAGCAAAACGGCCGGCAAAGTGGCAGCAATATATTAAATCTTAAGGAAAATTATCGTTAAAAAATTTTTGACACAGGTAATCTATGTCCAAATTCTATAACAAGTATTGAAAAATGTATTTTCTGAACTTTTTTTCTCAACTTTTCCACAAAAATTGGCTGACAAGTTCTCTTTCACCGAGGGTTGTAAAATACAGCTTTGATCATAAAACATTAATTTACATCATTATGATGAAGAATTGTCGCAGGAATTTTGCTACGTATTAACACAATTTTTGAAAAAAAAAAGCCATTCATTTTGGGCGCCATTTTGTTTTTTTCGTCATTTTTGTTAACTTGAACCTCGCCAAACAGTTCCGGAAATGAAGTTTTGATTTTTTTCATAAAATGTGAACAGATTTTACGAGTACATGTCTTAAAACAGTTTTTAAAGAATATTTTCCTCATTATTTTATACAGAATTTTCATAATTTTTCCCGCCATTTTGTTTTTGGCAGCCATTTTGAATGAGTGAGACCTAAAATATCTGCTGTTTCCTCTTCAGGGGGCCACAAGGTTTCCAAAAACTATTGGTCGAAGAGTTGTGGGGGTGTGCAAATGAAGAGCCTCTGTTGCATGGCCTAAATGCCTCGAAAACTGCCTGCACCCCTTCCCTCAACAACTAGTACACAAAACGTGCAACTGAGTATACATTTTTCACATTTATTGTCATAATGTGGTTGGGGAAGTCACTAGGCCTTTCCAGATTGATTGGTACAGCTAGCTTCTTCATGGGAGCAAATGTATAATTTGACACCAGGACCATTCCTATAGGATAATCTTGCATAATATTGTGTCTAAAATAGTATTTCCAAACCGAAAATGGCGGCCTTTTTTGAAAATCGGCCGCCATTTTGAATTTTTTGAGTTGCTAACGAATTTTTTCAGAACAGCAACTTCTAAGGAGTATGTATTCAAAGTTTGGTGCTTCTTTCCACTTGTGAAAGATTTTACCCGAAAAATGCGTTTATCTGCCCTATAGTAAATTTCACTCATTTAGACCAATATATTTGACTCTTTGGGTCAAACATGAATGTATTCAACAATATTTGTTTTCTCTTTTTTCATGTGTTTTAGGATGTAAAACTTAATTTTAAGATTAGTCGTTCAACTTGAAATTCCAAAACGTACTATAAAATACACCTAAGCAATATTTTTTATTGTAGAATTCAGAGAAAATGTACAATGAAAAACACCAATGTAATGAATGCTTCAAAAAGTTCGGGTTTTTCAAGGTTTAATTAAAAGGCAGCCACTGAATTTTTCACATGACATTAAGAGAAAGACGAAACCATTTTCCGGTTAAAACATTAAACTGAAATATTAGCCTTTGTTACTTATTTGGAGAGGTGTGGTAACTAGGTGGCGAAGTGTTTAGGGACGCACCTTAAGATTATCTATTTGCCAGTTTGTGGTGAATATGTAGAATACGTAGAAGGAGACGTTTCTAAAAAATATTTTTATGCAACAATGAACAACCCAAAAGAGTATCTGACTATGTGATAAAGTGCGCATTGTATAAACATAAACCATTGAAACCTATTACGGTGACAGTGCTTGCTTTGACTACTCTCTACCTCTATTTTAGACCAGTTTCGACCAAACCTGCTCCTTGTCTTTGACGTCAAGGGAAGAATGACTCTAGTGTTCGGGTCACTGTGATGTTCAGTTACTACGCGAATGGAGTAAATAGCATTCTACAGTTAGCACGTGCCCGCCGCGAAGCAAGCTGCTATTCTGATGAGAGTAAAAAAAACCGGCGCCATATCTCCTGAACCGGACACCATGTGCATCCTGTATATAGGCTAGTTGCCAGATTTGCAATTCGTTTTTCCCTTCCAATGTCACTCTTCTTTGTCCCCTATCCTTTAAGTCCTCAGAAATCTTCTTGGAGCTTTTTCCCAAAGTCAAGATGACGTCCAGAATGTCCACCATTCTAAATTTTATCCAAACTTTGCAACCAAATAAATTTGAAAAGTGATAGAAATGTCCAAATCTATGTTTTAAGGTGCAAGGATTCTGTTTAAATCATTACTTATAGATTTTGAAACTCATATATATCCAAACCAAAATGGCGTTTTTCAAAATGGCCGCCATCTTCAATTTCCACAAAAGTGTTTAACCGTTCTGTATGAAATGTGATCCAAGTGTCTGAAAAAATGTTTCAAGGCACTAGAAGTCTACTTCAGTCAAATTTAGGGTGTTTGCGGTTCATTTACATTCCAAACCAGAGCCCTCATTTTCAAGTTCCAACATAATTGTTCAATTTCGCTTGTGTTTAACGAGATACAAGTTCCCAGACAAACGTTCCATGACTCTGGTAGTCTGTAGTGAAAGTTTTCAGTTATTTAATTCCTATCAACCTCCCTATGTGCATGTCCCAAACTTACGGTAATTTCCGTCCGGCAACGCAGTTGGCACCGACACGGCGCACCGAATTGTCCTATTTGAGCATTTTCCATTCTCCGTTTAGTCAGTTCGAATAAGTACCTATTCCGCATAGATTTCCTACGAATTGTTTTACAGCATAACTCCTTTTTAAGCGACCTACGAATGAGTAGCTTTCTGTTTAGAGGACTATTTGCTACAGCGCCGTTGACATTCGTCGTACAACAGGTATACAACAGGTCTATGACAAGAAAACTGAGAAATTCCTACGACAGTCGTGAGTGTGTCGTACGAAATTCAGGTGACGTACGACGGAAAATGCTGTCGTATACCCTTGTCGCAGAGTTTTAAGGATGTTCAAAATTATTTTTGCATCGTATGAATTCTCCAAGTCTGGCCCATGTCGTAGGTCTATCATGTAATGCCCTACGACGTCGTACGACTTTGTTACGATAGACGTAAGAATTTCGTACGATTTCTGAATAATGTGAGACCCTCAGAAAGTAGGAGGGTCCTATAATCGTCCTACGTTAAACCGACCGACGATAGTCCTACGAACGTTCCACCATCGTACGTATACAATTCGTGTAGCACTCGTACGATAGTCGCACAACCGAACTTCGCAACTTTGCTTTGTCTTATGACAATTGTGCAAGGATAGTACGACTGTCGTAGGAACATCGTACGAATTATCTTCGACCTTTACCTATTTCCCAGCGACAGTCGAACAGCACATATTTAATGTAAACGCTACTCAAATCCACCTTTCGCAATCGTACGTCTGTCCCCTCTGTCAGTCTGTCGTAGCCCCGATAAAACTGGACGACAAAAATAATCGTACAACGAATGTAAGCGGGGCTTTAATAGCGCCTATTTCATTCTTTGCAGATTGGTTTCAAACCGCTCATTAAGTGTTGGAATCGGTTTTGCGACGTTTTACAAGTATAGCACAAGAGTAAACATTTTGCCGTTGGATCGACGTCGAATTTGGGACAGCGGTTTCGTCGGGCCGACGTCCGCTACATTTCCGTTTGCAAAGTCATTTGACGTCCAATGGAAGTCGGCAAAGTATGGGCGGCCATCCGAGTCAAAAACCCACACGCTAAAAGCACATGTAAAACTCTTGAGTAAAATTTACGGAAGAAAACTTTGTATTTTTATCCCAGTATTGCATTATTGCCAAAAATACATATAACCCAAATTATACAAAGATTCCAAAAACCGGCATATGAAGTATCTAGATCTGTCATTGTGCATGAAGAACGCAATAAATGGGATCTTCAGTCCTTTGCTTTGTTAGGACGCCACCTATTCGAATATTCTGACAAACATTTTTTGACTTGAGGTGCTTTACATTATCAGAAACATATTTTGCTTAAATGGACAACATTTGTTATGATAAATGAACTTTTCTGCATGTAAATACATGGTTTGAAAAATTTTATTTTGCTGAATATTTTCAAAATTTTGGTCTCTCATCACTTGTGGGAAATAGCCTAGAGTCTAGTTTTCATGAAGGGCAATTAAATTTCAATTAATAATTTTAATATTACTTTCGCGTATTTTACTTTGGAATTTTGGATGCATTTTTCGCTCGCTGACTTTTTTGCCTAATGGCCATCCATATTTTCCCAACGTCGTTTGGACGTCAAATCACTTTGCAAACGGAAACGTAGCGGACGTCGGTCCGACGGAAACGCCGTCTCAAATCCGACGTCGATCCAACGGCAAAATGTTTACTGGATCGTGTTCGTGAATGCTTTGTTTAATTATATTTTGCTAACAGCTTTGAATGTTTTTTACTCTCTTGCTTATGCTACGTACTTGATATGCTATATTATTCTGTCTCCTATGTAGCCTACTCTTGATGTGTTCTGCTAGCCATACATTTGCTAAATTTTATTTCGATCTGAAACTGCTTCTGTGCTTAAGCAGGCAGTTGTTATCCGAAAGGCAACTCCCTGGTTTGAGTTATATTAAAGGTCTTATCCAGAGGCAAATAAGGGTCTTGCAATCGACTCAAGAGCATAATGTAAGGTAAACTAGATTTTATACTATTTTTCTACTGAAAAAGTGGAGCGGAAAATGGTGATTTCCCTTTTTTTAATCATTTTCTGAAAAATTTACTGTTTTCGGCCGCACCTGAAACGATAGGGTCACATGATTTCTTTGAAAGGTCAACAATGACGTCACCGGCCAGAGTCGGGTCGAGCTAGAGCGCACAGCATGCACCGCAACAGCGCTGCAGTACAGTAAAGTGTACGTGTATCTACAGTAGACTGAGTATGCAGGCTACTACAGGCCTCCTGTTTATGTAGTTTCTTCTGCATGGTAATCGGAAATGGTGAAGAGTTGCATAGTTGGAGGTTGTCACGCTACAGAGAATACCCCTGGTATCAGTTTTTCCGGTGTCCAACGTGCAGAGGCAGTTAATATCGTCGTAGGGCCTGGGCCCGGATTGCATAACCTTCAAACCGCAAACCGTGGTCTTATCAGCGGTCACCGCCGTACATATACTGTACTGCATATGTCTAGTACAGGACCAAATTACGCTACATACACTCACAGGGAGTTGCAACTCCCTGCACTAACCCAGTGTCAAATTTTACAAGTAACGTTCTTCAGATTTTCATCTTAAACTCTTACCTCCAACTCTGAATCCTTCCGAATCCTTTCGGAGTATGTGTTTCCTTTGGATTAAGGTAGTATTTACGCTGTCCTTGCGTGAATTTAAAGAATTTTCGCCGATTTTTCAAAGCGAAGCATGAACGTCGCGCTTACTTGTGTGGACAAGGTACTACACCTGTTGTGAAACTCCCATGCTCCCATACTAGGCTAGATATATTCGTAGACCTGTGCAGGCCATTTTCCTTTTTTTTCACATTTTTGAAATCGAATGAAATATGACGGAGATATGATTTCGTTCCGACTGCCTCTTTTTCAGTTTTTCGAGCTAAAACAGCCAATTTTGGGTCGTTTTTGGTGAAAATTTTTCCTTTTTTTAGAAAACTACACAACATTGAGGTCCAATCTATCAAAAATGTGTTTTAGATACTTTACTTTTGGCTCATTGAGACAAATAGTGGGGATTGTGAGTCTTACAGAAGGGTGTGATCATTGGTTGAAACTTTGATGAGAAATTTCGCGACTTTTGACATTTTTTGTAAAAGTGGGCATTTTTACCGAATTCTCGGACCTTATTGTCAAAATAGGCTCCCAAATAACATGTCTTTATCAAAAAACCCCATCTTTGATCTATTCTGTAATTTTTAGATGGAGTTTATAGGTTAAATAACGATGAAACAACAATTTTTTTGAAAATTTAAAAAAGTAGGTAGCGTGTGGATCTAAAGGCTCCTTAAGGGGGACGACAAGAGAAGATTTTAATGGCGTTGGATTAGGCTTGTCACATAGCTTGCACAGCCGCATATGCTCAAAGCATTTCCATGCAAGTGAATTCGCGGAAGGAAATCGCATATTTCCCGAATTTTAGAAGCAGGGAGAGCTGAAGGTAACACCATCTCCACAATTCGTACCGTCTCTTCCATAAAGCACACCACCAGAAAGGAGCGAAGATTTTCCCAGCTCAGAGAACGTCGTAAAGTGAGTTCGAATTTAACTTGACATCGTTGTAGCTTGACGTTAGTCCTTACCACAGGAATTTCCAGCGAAATGTTCATACCGACGGTAACCTGGCGTGTATTATTTATCAGGCACGTGTCCAGGAATTTTCAGCGAGGGGTGGGGGTGTGGCCTGAGGACAAAGCCCTCTTGCGCAGCCCGTAGCCAGACTTACCAATTTCAGAGGGCACATCAATGCTGGAGTTTCGCCGGCCTGGGGTAGGGGTTTTAAGGGGAAGGGTTTTAAGGGGAGGGGTTCCCCTCCCTTTGAAATTTTTGCCCATTAAAAGGACTCTAGATGCAAAATGGTGCGAGATTTTCCATATTTTCTTCCTATATTTGTATTCCAAAAACGGAACGGACTATGAACGGAGCGGACTATAAGGTTAACCTTTAGAAAATCTTACGGTCGGCGCCAGCAGGGGGGGGGGGTCCGGACCCCCCCCGGATACGCGCCTGTTTATATTATACTAAGCCTAGGCCCACACGTGTATTAACGCTGGGACCTCATGTGAACCTAAACAGGCTTAGCCTTTTCACATTTCACAGCAGTAGCATGGTGGGTTGTAATGTTACGAATTGAGGCAGTAATTTGGCCATGACAGAATAACAAAAACTAATGTTAACTGCTATACAACTTCATTACCTCTACAATTTACGTTCTTCAGTATTACTTTTTAAACATCGTGTGTCTTTCAACAACACTACCCGTCATCTATCTATCAATTTATCAAAGGTTTATGCAGAACGTAAGAAGCTCGTATACTCGCATGTTAAGTGATGTACACGACTCCTGCCAGTGACGTCCCACGCTTGCCTTAAGCCACACCCCTGTTTTCACTCAGTAATTAAAAAAAAAAGATTTTTAGCCATTTTGTCGTATTTTCAGAACGTATGATCTCAGCAATGCCAAGGGCAACTCCGAAAATTCAAGGTGTGTGTTAGACCGAACAAACAGTAGTTTCTGCTCACATCGAACTAGACGAAAATGCATTTTCCTCTGAATAAGACCTTTAAATACGTAATTATGTTACATGTGCAAGATATTTCTGGCTGATCAAAATGGAAACACACGCTGCCAAATGCTTCTCCTATTCTACGGTAGACAATTGTACCTAAAGAGACTGAAAGGCAGCTTGGGAGCTGTTTAGGAGCTGTTGATAGGACAAAGTTCGTAAAGAATAGCAAGGTTCATTCTGCCTCAGGAGTGAAGTAGACTAGACCAAAGGGCCGTATGATTATTTCCACCTACGGATCAGGATACGGAATAAACCCCGGTTAAGCGCCGTCTCTCCAGCAGATACAAACAGAAGATGTGCCTACTGTCTTTCTTCTTGATCCTTCTTGGGTTTTTTAAATGAGACACTGCTGAGATCGAAAAGGTCGTGGACACGAATGCTGATTAAACTGCTAACTTTGTTAACGCTAGCTGCTAAAATGGCGTAGAGTACTTTCTTGGGGGAGTAGAAGCCCTAGAAGCAGACGTAGCATCAATGGGATGCACCGCAACATCCACAGCAGACTCAGGTGCGTGACACCATGCCACCTTACATTCAAACCAAACTCTTTGAACAGATCTACCGTTCAGTCGGTCCGCAATGCTAGACATCCATGATGCTAAGCAATTCTGGAATGGAGCCCAAGGTTTGCTGTCGCTTCCGAACAGATTGGAAATGTACCAAAGGCTCAAATGGGCCACTCGACTAAATTGTTATGGAGCCCATGCCTATAAAAGGCCCATCTTGTCTACAGATGTCCCATTTGGGTCCATGTGGGCATGTTGGCAGGAGAGCAAGAGGTAAACGCTCTCATATGACCATCTCTAAACTTCAGGTGGCGGTTCCTTAAGCAGTCATTATGCGGTCCAAATACCTTTTGAGGAAATTCTAAGGCCAACTTCAGACCGATGAAGGTCATAGGTAAGACAAATTTTGGACTCTCGGGAACCTCAGACTGCTTTATCGCTTTCTCACGGGGTTTGGCAGTGCTCCCACTCAATTTTTTTGTTTATAACACCACACATTTACCAGCCAAAGCTGTCGTTCCCCGGGCCTCTCAAGACATTCTCCACATATCTGCACTAGAGGAGAATTGGGGCAGTAGAGGCTTGCAACAACGGTCCTTCAATGTTTTAGTCCCTCCATGGCCCTAGTTCTGAATGAACTCGGTGTCGTTCAGCCAGTATTCGTATTTCCCGTTGCTACCGAAGGAATGTAGAATAGAATTTACTGCTATCCCCACATTCCATTTTCTGCAGGCTTTTCGAAGCCGAAATGAGTGCTATTTTATCTCCGAAACCATTAAGTGGGCGCACTCCACTGCACCCGAACAGTCAGGGGCTCTTTTGGGTTACTCATTGTTTTTTCAAAGCATTTTTCGAAGCGCACCCTTCTACGTATTATCAATATTGACCAAAATCAGCTAAATTTGCTGAGTCACAGTACTTATTTAGTAAGCATAATTAAACCTAACAATGCTTCTTATCCCAACTCATTCGCTGGGTGTGACAATAGTGGGCGATATGGGTGGCAAAAGTGGTGACCTGTAAAACTGAGACAAAGGTGGGCGACTGTTGTGACAAAAGTCGTGGCCTCCGTTGTGACAAATGTGGGTGATAATTTGTTGTGACAGCAGTGGACGATTATTGTGACAGAAGTGGTTAGGGTGACAAAAGTGTTTGTTACGGTCAAAGTGGTTGTTACAGTAAGTTAAATCTTAAAGAATTGTGGATCGGGAGATGAGGGTCTCATGACAGATATTTGGTTTAATGGCAACTATCATTACAAGAACAAGTTCCTATAACATCGAAATATAAGCATGGTCAACTGAGGTAAACGTTAAATGTTCGAAGTTTGGAATGGATTACTTTTAATTGGTCTTCTGTGTAAAGCCTGTTCCGAGGTATACGATCAAATCTATTTAAGTTCATAAACAGGTTAACCACCCGTGATAGACAAGGCAATCGCAATCAGACCAGATCTAGGTGACTTAAACCTGTTCGTTCAACTAATCACCATACGAATGTGGAAGCATCCTACCAGAGGTGACGAACTATGGGTGGAGCTGACCACATCAAGGACTGAGGAGATTTGGACAATGTCTTCTTTTCTTATCGTTTTGGCTTTTGTGATGTCCACTAGATCTCCAGAAACGTAGGGGAGGTCACTTATCGTCAGAGACCTTTTTTCTATAATCTGAAAGAACAATATTCGATATACAATTAAAGAAGTTATCGTTCCTTCCAATGATGCTTCGAGGTATTTGTGGCCTCTTCCTCAAGAGGGTAACCCTTGGCCTTGGCTTGAGTCTCGTACCCTCTGGCCACGGAAATCCAGCCGAGATCTCTTCAAACACGACCAGAGGCTGGGTGTTAATGATACCCCAAATGCTTCAAAGACCCATGCAAAAATACAGAGTGTTTTCCCTCAAGAATCATTTTCCCTTTACAAATATGTGATGTACCTCAAAGAGTTAGTCGCGTGGCATCAAAACTAGTTACATACACCTAAATATTAAACAGACTGAAATGATTAGACTTAGGTCAACTCCATAAATCGAATAAGTGTAGCTTAGTAGGCATCAGCCACAAGATCTGAGGCATCAGCTTTGGAAACTGCTGTCTCGACTTGGACAGTAAAGTGATTTTTAGGAGACAGAATTTGTGCCAAAATAACGGTGCCCACATTTTTACCTCAAAAAAGGAAGCTATCAGTCTACTAGTTTCTTCTGTGGTGGAACTGTTAAAGCAGTTACGAATTTGTAGATCTGTCCATCTCGCTGCAGTGACTAACTCGCCTTCACATCGTCTTGAACCACGAGGAAGTCTACCTTAACATGATCAAGAAAGGAATTAATTCGATTCTTATTAACTCAAACCAAGTAAGAAAAATGAAAGAACTATTTAAAGCGTTAGTTGTTCCCTGTAGTCAATTCTTGACAAATAAGTGAGCGGAAGAAACTTTGAATATTCGACTACGTACTATTAGACTGTACATGCTTTATAGCTCAAGTAAATATTTCATACACTAAGAGGTAATACAATAACAGCAGAGTGCAATTAGTTTCATTTCTAATTGCGATGGAGTAAAAGTCTTAAGTAATTGACTGAAGCCCAGTGGCGTAGCTAGGGAGGTCAAGGGGGCACGTGTCCCCGGCGCCAGGTTTTGGGGTGCTGAAATGGGAGAATGAGAGTAAAAAAGCACTTTTTAGAAAAACATGACGAAATTGATGTATATCGTCAGGCATGAATATTTTTCAGTTACTAATAAGAATCTGAATGTAGTTGTTTTCATTGGGAAATTTATAGTTTGTGATTTCTTTTCACTCCATTTCGGCCTTTTTCTCTTTTTTATGTCACGTGAATTCTGGGCATTACAGTATACAGTTCCAAGGCAGTAGATTTCAAAAGGTGGAAATATATACTGCGACGTCGAGCGAATGTTAGGACTGGGCAGAAAAAAATGCCTGGCGAAACAGCTCAGGATGCAGATCTGTCTGCAAAGCAAGAAATAATGCGAGTAATGAAAGGGTCTGTTGACAGACTCCGGAATTATCTAAAGGAACGGTTCACGAGACTAGATGACCTGAACAAAAGATTTGGTTTCCTATTGAATATCCAAGAACTTTTGACAGAATCAGAAAGCAGTGACTCTATCTTCAAGGAAACTTGCGATCGCGACTTGCACAATACTGACTTAGATTGCAAGGAGCTGTATAATGAAGTAATAGATTGCAGGATGCTGTTGAAAAGTCAACAAACACCAGCTTCACAAACGTAGATCACGAGGAACTCTTTGAGTTTATCGTACAGTACGGTGGTGTGAACGTTTATCCGAACTTTCGAGAAGCAATTCAAATCATGTTGACAGTAGCTATTTCAATGGCTAGTTGTGAGCGCTCATTCAGCAAGCTGAAGCTCATCTAACCATATCTCAGAGCCACGATATGACAAGCGAGACTATCTGCTTTGGCACTCCTTAGTACTGAGCGCTATGAAGCAGACATTAACTTTGATCATGTTATTAACTTATTTGCTGAAGCAAAAGCACGCAAAATGCAGTTGCGAGTTTAAACAATGTAACAAATTCAGCAACTTAGAGATATTTAGACGATAAGAGTACTGAGCTGTATGCGATAAATACAACTTATAACTTAGGATGGTGGTAAAGTTGTATACAAAGGTGTGAACATCGTAATGTAGTTTCAATAGTAAGAACCTACTATCTATGAGAGAATGATAATAGTTATTCGGGTTTAAAGGGAAATATTGCGTTTGTGAGGCTTTTTATTTAACATGTCCTCTTTTACATACGATCGGATCCCGTTCGATG
>WURT03066983.1:0-13609 GCA_009936505.3 Holothuria glaberrima
GCCGAAGGTTTACCAGCCCCCACCCCCAGTTCTTGTGACAGACGTACCCCAGACTCGACAGAGGCTAAAACGTTACAATATTTATAATTTTTGTTTGTTGTGATCGTATATATGAATAGTTAATAGCATGCAGTTTTTACGCAGTTTGAGGAAGAATTTTTGGGAAAATTCGCGGACATTGGTATTGCGAGTGCATTCAGTGTGGGTGCAGGAGCAATACACGTCCGCCGGGCGGGCAATTTAGCAGGAGGCATACGTAATCAACTTGGGTGAAATTTATTCAAAAGCTTTTTATAGTGTAGTATTCAGGCGCGTGGCCAGAATTGTGTCATGGGCCGGGTTTTGTTGGAGTGTGATATGGGGAAGGGGTTAAGGGAAGGGGTTCCCTCTCCCCCTTGGAGAAAAAAATGACATTTGTAGGTCTCCAGATGCCAACTGATGCAATGTTTGTGCCTCGAACGTAATGAAGTTTATCATGTCAGCATATTTTCCCCCAAGACACTGATGATTTTTGCCATTATTTTTTGCAAGCTTGGGCCATGGGGGAGGGGTTCAACCCCCAAAACCCCCCCTTGGCCAGTTGGCTTTACCCCTGGTAGTATTCCATTCTTAAAAGTCTAGTAACTCTTACACAGCATGGGATCAATGCCATTGAGTCTGCGAGCTGATGCCGCCTTGCCTCCTTAATTTGAGCAAAGCCAACTTCTCGGGCAGATTTTTGGAAAAAAAGGTAATTTTCGAGGGCGATAAAGGCTTTTCTCCAGCATAAACAGCCATAAATCTCCATAGAAAAATCACCCCGTATGCGTGTGTTCTACAATGCGTACATCAGGACACTGTATTCTCACCGCAAAAAGAAACCTTCACTATAAATAGGGAATTGAGTAAAGTGATTATACTTAGTCTGCAATAAATGAAGTCAAAATTATGTCTATTTTGATTATTTTAATTTCGTTGTTTTCTCTCTCCTTCTTACCTGTCAAGATCGTGTTACTTTTGCTTTATTTGTTTAGTTCTATTCTAAATTTCAAGGACGTCAAATAATATCATCGCATTTATGAGAAATGTAAGCTTAAATTTACTTTTTTATGTGAAGAGGTCATTCATGGAAATTTAGGTTAAAGAGGGTGGCATAAAGGTTCCTCGGACAGGTCGGAGCAAAATTTACTCTGTGAAAGTGCAAGTCAATTGGAACATCTCCAAAGAATGGAATCGAGGTGTGTTCTACTTCCATTAAAGATTCCTTACTACAATTTCCATGAGCTTGCCTCAGTATCTCTGAGTCATGAGGCAGTGGTTTGCCAAAATGAGTCTGCCACATGATGAGGAGCTAAGTAAACGTTTTCGTTCGTACGTGAACATTTTGAGAACCGACTAGGGTCTTGTGTGTGAGAGAACTTAATTTAAATATCAATTGAATGTAAATATTACAAGGGTGCTCACAATTAAATAATCCTCTCATGTAAGGGAAAACACTACCTCTCCCAGTGCATCGCGGTGTGTTTAACCAGTGAAGCTCAAAAAAAAAAAAAAAAAAAAAATGAGGACGCTTCCCCTGTAAACTGTCAACAACTAAAACATCAGATGATTTGTCTGACGTCGTACATATAATGTGCATTCATTTTGGGAAGTTGAAATTCGGAAGACTAGGATGAATTTCCTTGCAGAGATTAGTCACAGTGCCTGACGTCCTTTTTGTATACTCTAAACTTCAAAAAGTTAGCCTATAGTTTCTCCGCCAATGAATAGGTCAAGAACAGCCACGAAATGTTCGTTTGAACAGGTGCTTTCAGGCGCGGATCCAGGATTTTGAGAAAGGGGGCGCACACACACAAGGGTGGCGCCGGGTTTTGCCAGACAGGGGGCTGGGCCGGCTGATCCAGGACTTTCGAGGACCTTTTTTATGCTCTTTTGCACTTCAGTTCTTGCATAAATGCACTAAATTTTCGATGACTTTTTTTCTTGCTTTTTCGCAAAATCGTTGGTATTAATCGTTGGTCATCGAAAAAAGGTGTGGGGCGTGCGACGGGTGCTCCGCGCCTGGCTTTCTTGCCGTACAGATAGATACATGTGCAGTGTTAGTTGTACAGGGTACACAAAGTTCACTGTGAAATACTGTGGCCCGAGACGCCCGCTATATGTCTCCAATTTTCTATTCGATACTACGTTTGTAATGAATGAAGCACTCCAGCATGTAGTCTAGTTGACAAGCGCCCTCATCTTATAAAAAAACATATGAGACGTGAAAATGTTACTAACGTCTACACAGTGTTGTAACGAGTCCTGACTTGAGTCACTAAGTTTCGAAAGGGAAATGACTTGAGTAATTGTATCATAATTTTCCTCATGGAAATAATACAATAACTCGAGTCACATTGAAAGTAGTAAATGACTCGACTCGACTGCAAATACTGAGTGACTCTTTACAACTCTGCTCCTAGATAGGTGGCCTCAGTCCAGATCGCAAGACATCTTTCTACTTTACTTTTATTTCTATGGACACGTTTCATTGTTTATGCCAAACAAAGGAATGTTGAAACAATAGCTGTGGTTTAAATCTCCAAATAAGGCAGTCATTCATATAGTTTCACATGGATGTGATCTAAGCTCCTTAAAATTGTATTTTTATGATATTTGGGCTTTTTACCCCCGTTGGTGTGACTTATAAACTGGCAGTTAGTCCTTACTTGAACTTTTTATTCGTGCGTGTTTTTGTACATCCAAAATCTCATTTGGAGGAACACGGGGGACAGCCAGTGCTTGGAGGCATTTCTCCCTGATCCCTTCCCTTGGCGAAGGGGCCAGGCTCTACAATCTAGCCACGGGCCCTAAAATCTGGCCCCAGACAGTTTTAAATTCTTTTTAAGTTTACTACTTCTAGCCTCTCCTACGATTTAAAAAAAACGCATCTGACAAACACACCGTCCATGCAATGCCTTAAGGGAAATATTGCGTTTAAAATACACCAACATGGAATGCAAAGAAAATACCTTTAATCACCATTAAACCGTTCAGTCTCACCAATAAACCCTAGCAGCAGGCTTATCCCCTCAAAAGATTGTGCATTACAAGAGAAACAGATGTTGAATAATTTTAATTTTTAAACATTTGCGTGAACAAATTCCTTTTGTGCAACAAATGACGGAATTTTGCCTATGAGAGCCGTATTTCTTGGCAAGAAAAGCTTCTGTTCTGCATTATTTTGGATTGATCTATTATTCTGTATCTATTAATGTTGGTTTAAAAAAATTCTGAAATACAAACGTTATATTTCCCATTAATAAGTAATTACTTGAACTGAGTTTAAATTACTCAAGTCCATATCCACATACGACTGTGTGTGGTCAACTGGGAATACAACTGACTGCACAAGTCATAATTGATAAACCAGAGCAAAGCTATATTTCCACATATACTGACCATCACAGTGCAGTCACCGACTGTATACAGAGGAATGATCATATTACTAATTATGTTTGGGCGAGATTGTGAAGCCTTTAGGTAACGTATCCCTTCGGGATAGCAACTCCTTTTTGGAGTAGTTTCAGGATTTCGCCTGCACTAGGAGGATTTTTATATGCTGATGAACATCCTGTCCTGACATTGAACCGGAATCCAGTCAAATGTCAAAATGGTAGAATGCTTTGCATAGGGGTGAAATAAATGCTTAGAAAATGTTCAGATTATCAAAAAATAAGACTCGAAGTAAGATATGGGAGGTTGAAGTCAGTTGAATGCTTTAAGGCCGCGTCATCATCCTATCTCTTTATGATTTTGCTGGTTACACTGTGTACACTTTGCGAAAGGCTCATTGTTAAGTTGGGTGCACTGATGCGAGGATTGATTACTCAGTGGTAAGCAGTTAAGCATCTCGGCACACTCAGTTAAACGAATTCAAAGAAAAAAGTTCATTAGTACAGAGGCCGCGGAGCCAATGTTAAAGTGCGGTGGCTAATCATCGAATCGGCCCAATATGTTCAATGCAATAAAAGCAACTGAGGCGGCCCAAAATGCCCACAACAGAGTACTTTTTCGACGTTTGGAAGATGGGCTAATGGATGGAAAATATCTGAAGTCAAATCTCCTTGGAAAAAAAAAAAAAAAAAACTGGTGATATTTAGCTCACTTCCTGTCACAAGCTGAAGGAGAAAATTCTTACCAAATTCATGAATGTTCGATTACAGATAGGCTATAATTTAAAAAAAGCGAAGGTATTAATTAAAGCAGACCTTTTGTAAGAAAAAAACAGGGAAGTGAAATGAGGAACAAGAGCCTCGCAATGATAATATAAGCCAAAAAGTTAAAGTGAAATATTGCGTTTGTTTTTAAGAAAATTTTAATCTTTTTTAAAGAGATATTAGTAGATACAGAATAACAGAAAATTTAAAAGAAGTCAGTACATTAGCTTCCCTTTCAAGAAATAAGGCTCTCCCAGGAATAATTTTTCGTTATTTGCTGCACAAAAATAATTTGTTTTCACCCAAACTGTCATCAAATGATACAACATTTGTTACTCTTGGAATAAAAGAACATTTTTAGGAGACAAAGCTATTGCTAGAGTTTATTGGAGAGACTGAACGGTTTAACAATGATTAAAGGTAGTATCTTTGTATGCCATGTTGGTACATTTTAAACGCAATATTTCCCTTTAAGTAAGCCCTATCCTTCTGACTTCTGCTGTTAACTTTGATTTGACTTCTATGACAGGTGCGGATTCCAGGGGTGGGGGTACAGGGGGTCCGGAACCCCTGCTCTTGGCCGCCAAAAACTTTCAACCATTTTTCTCCTCTATTAGAAGAAAGTTGGCAAAAAAGGGCATACAAATCGTCATTTTCAGACCAAAAAGTGTCCAAAGTGAGGTGACCATTCATCCCTACATCCCAACAGTTTGATTTATAACTTAAAATATGCGCCAACAAACTGTCTCCGTGAGACTGAGTAGTTTCAAAAGCTGCATAGGTGTATAGCCAGTGTTTCCACTCTTTCCGAAATTACCCAAAATTCGACAAAATTTGGTGCTGTTAGGGAAATTTTCTAGAAAGAGAATAATTTCGGGAAATATCGGGAAATCCTTAAATTGGAAGAAGTATCACCAGCACTGGCGTACACGGGGGGGGGGGGGCTTGGGCATGCCTTCCCCTCACTGATGCAGATTTTTGTTAGTTCCTAAACATACGTAAATTTTTAACACAAATTTTACTTCAAAAGGTAGCATATGTTGCACCAGATTGCATGTAAGGACACCAAATTTTTCAAAAATTTTCAAAGGGGAGGGGGACACCCCTTCCTTTAGACCCCTCTCCCAGGTTGGACACACAACATACGACGTGGCCTCCATGAGAGAAATCCTGGGTACGCCACTGTGCACCAGATTTTATTCGAAGGTAGTTAATTATCCAACATTCAGACCCCCCCTTCCAGTGGGAAAATTCCTGGATCGGCCTCTGAATTATTGTTATAACTGTTAGCTGTTCTTTGAATCAATGAACGAGTGTAATGAAGAACCCACAAAGTGTTCAAATCTGTTTTTATTCAAGAACTGTGCGCTTTAGCTCTTAAACAAAAACACGTTTTCGTTGGTGAAGTTCGTAAAATAGAACATAAGAAAACAACATTGCAGTTTTTTAAATAAAACAAATGCAATGGAAGGAGACTGTCTGATTGTCATGACACTAATGGTTTTAAGTTAAAAGTAATGAGTAATGCAGTCAAGGTACACATTTAAAGTTTCTGTTTTCATTCATTTCTGTGTGTTTGTGGGTTGAAAAATTGTCAAATTAGAAAGCTACATTCATGGGCTGGGTGAAGGAATTAAAGTAACTGTTTGGAGTTATTCAAACAATGTTCCAGTGAACAAAAAACAATCTTCTTTCATGTCAGAACCCATATTTAATTGTTCCAAACTGGTACATTATTACCCCTTTTCCTTGTATCTTGCCTCCACTCTAGCATAAGTCTACTACTAAAACTTCTCATAGTCAGATTTGACTCCGTGTTTGGTCTAGTGGTAGAGCATCCGCGTGAGGGAGGCCCGGGTTCGATTCCCAGGTCGTCATACAAAAGACTTTAAAAATGGAACCTTCTGCCGTTGTGCGTGATGCTCCGCATAAGCCAGTGAGCTAAAACTGAAAAAAAGGCCGTGGCCTGCTCGACTTGAACCATTTGGTTGGAAACTGGGCCGTTAAACCTCATCTAACTAACTAACTCACTAACTAACTAACTCATAGTCAGATGGTGAAGCAGTGTCACTGCATGTCGATTACCTTTTGGTTATTTAAACTCCACAGATCTCCACTTGAAGAGTCTTGTTTTTACAAGCCCTATGTCATGAATAAAAGTAAGGTCCGCCTACCTCATAGTTTGTATAAGCCGACACAGAGGCCGAGGACTACCTTCTTTTGCGCATAATAATCCTCCCTGTTTGATTTAAATTTTGCTGGGGTCCTACAAAAATAGTCTTCTTGAAAAAGAACATTTGTTACCCTGCATCTCCAGCCCCAGCAGCCCAGTGGCATATCTATGAACATTTTCATACGAGGACATGGAGGTGGAACTTTGAGAGGAATTATGTGCTGATTATATTGGCTATATTGAGAGGGGCATGAGAAGCACTTTGCGAGGGGAGCAGAAGGGGAAATGCACCCTCGCAATCCTCTTGTAATAATGCTACTTTTTTCACCCCTGTGTAAAGTTGTTATGGCCCCTTGAGGTGATTTCATTACCGTAAGTAAATCACCGGGTTATTGCAAAGTTCTGAACAACACTGTCAACGCCACAAGATGGAAATACCAGTGCAGTCTTTTATTACACATTGAAATTAAAAAAAAAAATTAAAACGTCGTTCAGATATTCATTTTGTAAGACAAAGAAGTTCCATTTTAGGCAAAATGGTAAGTGAGGATTTTTGGTGCGCTAAAAGTACACTGCTGAGTAATGGCGCTCTCACAAGCCTGTTAGTCAATAAATACTCTCCGGCCTGTTACCTCCACCCCACCCCCACCAAAATATTTTGGCACTCGTCCATAATCACTTAAATTATCCCCTGTTCTGTAGATTGTAAATACTACTTACTCATTCATATGGCTCATTCAAGTGGGTTGTGGATTTTTTGGTCAGATGCCAAGAGGCTTGTGTAAAGTTTTCTGAGCAATTTGCAACCTATGAAATTCCGTAAAGTGTCTGCCAGTTACGTTGCATCACTCACGTGCGACTGACTCTGGAGGGTTACCAAAAGGACAAGCAAGGGCTATGGCGTAGAAGGTCAGGTAAAAACTGAGGTAATTACCTCTTTCTATAACATTTTACTCTTCTTTTGTTCACGTTTAAGCCTGACGCGACACCCTGATGATTATCACTAAAGGATTTTGTGAAAGAAATCGTACAACAAACGACTTATGGAAATTGAGCATTGTCGTTTTTTCAGGGAGTTGCTATTCCCCGGTTAATTACAGTAAAGATTCCTTGAATCACCTGAGTGCGTTAAAATAGTGAACAGCTGTTTATGACGAAAAATTGTTTTCCAACTTGTAAAGCCATGTGCAGTGAATAGATGCGCAAACGGACATTGTAAGGGGGCTGAATTTTGAAGCCTCCTTGCACTATCTGAGCAGAGCGCCACCATCAGCTGACGTTAAAGTGGAAAGGAAATTAGCCTACCCATGGAATCCACTAGACAGCCTGAAATGACTTACAGATGCTGTTACTTACTATAGGGAACGCACTTTTCTCCCTTTTTACATACTACAAGTACTGTATGCACAAGATAGTATAATTCTATCACCGAATCCTAGTTGGAAATTCTGACTATACCTGGAACTTATAACTAAAAAGCCTATCTGGGACTTATAACTAACATACTTTCCGATAAACATTGTGAGGTATGGAACGTCTTTTGGAATTAACATGCTGCACTATTAAAAATTAAATTTTAAAATACCTCTCTGGAACCCACACAAGGCCGTGTTGAAGGAGCTACGGGTGAAGGCTATGGATATAAACAATGATTACATGATTATATCTTCGAAATAAGCTCAACACTCTCACATGTGGTCAAATCGTTTGTTACTTTTCTTGGTTCTAATGTTGACATGGTGTTCTTCGTACTATGAGGTAACAGTATCCCAACACTTTTCTATTTCAATCTTTTGATTGCAGCTGTCTGCATGAATAGCTCATACTATCACTGTTATTATATACAATCAGCTCGTACTAATACTAAATGATACAATACAAATTACAAGTGTAATAAAAAAGAAAACTAACATAACAGTCAATGTATGACAATACAGAAGGGACTGTTGACTATCAGTGCTCCTGTATTGCAACGGTGCTACATTATTCTGATAGTAAGGTAGCCGCACCATTGGGGAACTGGAGGACGCACGCGGGTAAGCCTACGCCACTTTCTTTCACGAGAGGTGAAACTTACGTTCGTTCACCTCTGTATTTCAACAGCTATGATAACACTCATGGGCCACCTAAGAATCCACATCTAGCTTACAGATTCATGGTGAGCTTCAAAAGCCATGTCATGGAAGAAGTGGCAGTCTAGAGTTTGGTGGGCACCATCAGAAAGATGAAGCCGTAAGTTCATTCAGGTAAACTCAGAAAGTCGGTGTAAATTGTGAGTAGGTCTTATGCGTATCTGTTTAGCTTGCACCAGGGACGGTTCCCTTCTCTGCCACCTCCTGCATGTGACGTTCTGCGGGAGGGGTCTTAAGGTGGTCCCATCCCCTTTGAGAAATTTCGTCCATTTAAGATGGCCTAGATATAAAAAAGTGCAATCTTTGGGCACGGTTTTGTTCTAATCATATAATGGTAAACTTTCACACTTGAATAAAGTCTGATTTTTGGTTGAGTGTGAAGGGAGAATGTGTTACCTAAATGGCGGGTGGCAAATCCTTTCGTAAATGTGTGTATATGTAAGGTGGCTGATAATGCAAATTGGTGGCATCTTTTACAAATCTTTCAGTTAATTACACGCTTTTCGTTTTGATTTCAAAAAAAGAAAATGTTTAGGCACTTTTTAAACGGCCACTAACCACTGCTGGTTTCCAAATGAACCAAACCTATCAGAAACACATTATAAGGACTATTGGGTTTTGAGGTAATATAGTAAAAAAAAAAAAAAACGCACACAAGAGGTGACCACAGATAGGCAGATTTTGTTCCAAGAAGCAATATGACATCACATAATTATGCATCCGTTCTAGGCTAGCTTAAATGTTAATTGATCGAAGCTTGCAGCTTCGATTATTGGATTTTCTCGCCTCGTAAAATGAATTTGAGGTCTCTTTTGTAGTTCGGCGTATGAAATCTTTTAGTGTGATTCTTCTTGATTTGAACATGATTTCATCAAACATACCAGCATATTTCATTTGCCAAGCACTGGTATTTTAAGAGTGAAAACTTTTGACCATTGCTCGATTTCACCAACTTCATGGCATTCCAACATGAATAATCAGTTCATTTGAGGCAAATAGGCAGTCTTCATCTCGGAGGACAATAAAACGTTATACAGTTCCTTTAATTTCCTTTATAGTTTGTAAAATATTTGATGTTATCCGTCTTAAATTAGTCCAGATTTGAACGTCGCCAGGCAGGCTAACCCTGGCATTGACACAGCTCTCTTTTTAGTGTGTGGATTCAGAAACGAAAATTTTCCACCGAAGTAACATTGTGATTTCTATGAAAAACTGGTTATGCTGTAGGTGTCGACCTGCTTTTAGACTTCTCAAAATTCCCCACAAGTTATCATCTAGTTTTTGTGGCCGTTGGCTTTGTTCAATTATATCTGCTTGTTTGCATTACTGAAGTTCGTTAATGGGATATTAAATTTACCGTCCTTATTTGCTAAAGCGTTTTAGATTTTTTTATTGTGTTTTCGATCAGCATTGTAGGAATAATTTCATCTTACATTCTATGTACATTCCATGACTAAAGCTAAATTACTGACGCAAAGTCCTGGTATTAAATTGTTTACACTGAGCTCTATACATTATACTATGTATACATAACTGGCGGATTTAGCAGTAAGAGCAAAAAAGTGTGAGCTCTAAACGTCTGGTCAACAATATGTTTTATTTTTTCACGAGACATGTTAAACTGTCAGTTACTGGGACATACAGGCTCTCTAATCTCACCACAAACCGTAACAATTCTTCCTACTAAGTTAACTTCTAGCCTTTTCCAAATTCCTCTTTAAACCAAACGGCCTGTCTAGTACACCCCAAGAAAGAGATACGGTGACCTGCGCTGCTTTTGAATTGCTCGAGGCAACATTGTCACACACAGAGTGTGTGTGCTTAACTAGGAACACAATTGACTGAGCAAGTCAATGTTGACCACCTAGAGTGAAAGAGAATATTGTTTGAATGAATGTCAATTAAAGTGCAGTCATCAACGGTTTTTTGAAACCTTAGGCTGTTTCTAAATATGTTTAGGCAGAGAAGTTGCTAGCAACTGCCATGTTTGGGGGATGCCATATCCCCTATAAGCCTTTTTGACATTTCCTGACAATGTAGGGGAAGCCGTATTATATATTCAAGACTTATGAGTAATTGTGTCCAAACTTAAGAGTTGGCAGAGATGCCACTCTGAACGTACCAGACATACCAAGCTAGACTTTAAGAATGCTGCAGCCCAAGTTGGAAAAATTTTGGTTAAGATGGCGCACACAGCATCGTAACTATTGCAATCAACTAGGCATGTGTATGTGGGTATATGGGTGTATGTGTGTGTGCCCGGATGTATGTGTGTATATATGTTACAAAAGTTTGCGTAGAAGTAAGCGTCTAGTAGGAAAGATCTGTTGTGCTCGATATTTGGCAGATTTGAAGACTTGGATGTAAATTTGTGCCCTATTGTTTTTGATGCCAAGATCATCCAAAGTAATGTGTAGGCGGGGCTAGGCGATATATTTATATGAGGACGGCTGATAAGTTTCGTATTTGGTATGGATAATCTTATACGCAGAGGTAATAGCTTTTTAAGAACAGTATGTCATTTTATTGTTATTCATGATATGAGGGGTTAACTTTTAACATGGCTAAAAATGCTTGTGTACAAGCAAAGCCCTAGTAGGAAAAGTCTGATGCGTATGAAACTGTGCAGAAATGTTCACATGGATGTGAATTTGTGTCCTATTACTTTTGACGCAAATACCATGTATGGTAATGAGTTGGAGGGGCTAAATATAAAAAGCTTTAAATAGCAATATTTCTCTGTCCGGATGGTTGATTTAGCTCCATATTGGTGTGGGTAATCTAATAGGCAGAGGTAATATTTTTTGGTACAAAGTATCACCTTCATTAATACTTATGAGCACTTGGGTGGGGTAAAGTTTGAAAATGAATTAAAATGCATGTGTACAAGTAAACGCATAGAAGGAAAGGTCTACTGTGCCTGATATTTTGCAGGTATGTTGAATAAGGTGTGAAGTTGTGCCCTGTTGCTTTTGTCGCTAGTATCATGCATAGTAATGGGTGGGTCGAGATAAACCTAACAATCTTAAAATGGTAATATCTGTCAATCGGGATGGCTGATTATCTTCACATTTTGGGTAATCTAGTATGCAGACTTCATAGTTTTTTTCATTGATATTCATGAGTGGGTGGGGTTAATATTGAAAATTGCTGAAAATCTTGTGTACAAGCAAACTCATGGTCCAAAAGTATTGCTGTGAACAATACTCGGTGGATACGTTGACCGGGTGTGAAGTTGTGACCTATTGCTTTTGGTACGAATATCATGCATAGTAATGAGTGGACGGGGCTAAAAATGGCAATATCTCTCAAAGAGGATGTCTGATTAGCCTTACACAGTATAAGGAATGGGTAATGTAGGCAGAGTGAATTGATTTTCTGGAACACTTTATCACCTCTATTTATATAAAATAAATGGTTAAGTGGGGTAATTTTGAAAATGTTTATGAACTTAAGCAAACTCATAGCAGGAAGATCTAGAGCACGTCACTTGGTAGGTTTGTTAATTCTGGTGCGAAGTTGTGCCTTATTGCTACTATACATTTAATGCCAGTATTATCCATAGGAATAAGTGGTCAGGACAAGACATGTAAATCTTAAAGGCGAAATCTGTTCAACAGGCTGAGAAGTTAGCTTCATATTTGGCATAAGTAAGATGATTTTGCCCCAAGTATGAATAGGTTTTCTTCAAACTTATTTGGAACCGTTAAATGGAAGTTCTTTGCTGTGTCTGGGACATGTGAGGTCAAGCAAAGGCTGTGTGAGGGTATTTTGGGGACGTAGCTTGAAAATATTGCAGAAGGCTTCTCTGCCCACAAAGCAGAGGACTGTTCTGAAAGTTCACTAGTGTAAACTTTGAAGAATACCCACTTAAACAATGTCTTTTCGGTACACTTTAAGGAATAGACCGGGAGCCCAGAGGGGTTAGCTTACCTGGGGAGGTTACCAATTTTCATGTCTATTACTGTGTCTGGCATGGGTTCAGAGTCAAGGAACTGGCCGTCTGCCGGGTTTCTGGTGTTGGGTGGGGAAATGGGGGTCACTGACCCCAGTCCTCTCAGGTAGGCTAGATGACCTAAAAAGGTTACCCTCTGAAGTCACCTCGTAATTATAGTCCATATCCTCAGTATCTTAGAATAAGGCATGCCAGACGTTTTAAGTGTTGGGAGGGGTCTGCCAGACGCCAGTGATGACCCCTGGGGAAGTAAGCTAGATGACCTCGGAAGGTTACCCAACGAAACTTACGTCATAATATTCAGCGTGCCTTGGTGAATAAGAAATGGCCGTTGCCAGACGTTTTGAGTGTTGGGAGGGGTCTGCCAGACGCCCCTTAATATGTGCCCCCGGGGAAGTAAGCTAGATGACCTCGGAAAGTTACCCAACGAAACTTAAGGCAAAATACTTAGTTTGCCTTGGTGAATACGAAATGACCATTGCCAGAATACTTTAAGTGTTGGGAGGGGTCTGCCAGACGCCCCTGAATCTGCCTCCTTCTAGAGAAAGTTAGCAAGATGATATCTGTAGGTTACAGCATAAGCTTGCTGCAATGTAGCCGGTGTGTCTTGGTGAATAAGATTCGGGCGTTGTCTGGCATTTGTAATGTTGGAACATCTTGCCAGACTTATCTGAGTGCGCCACAGGGGAGACAGCAAGTAAGAGTACCTCGAAACTTGACATGGAAATAAAATTTAACGCAATATGTTTGACAATCTTGTGTGAATAATGAGTGACTATATTGACAGTGCAAAAACCTGTTGGCGTCAAGTGAGAAGCTTCTATTGCCCGACATTTCAAATGTTCCAGTCTCTTGCAGATTCCCCGAAAGTCCCCTCTCCGGGAAGAAAGATGACCTCGGAGGGTTACACAAGTACTTTAAGATACTTAGCGAACGCCGGTCAATAACAAGTTTTAAATGCCAGACATATTGAGATGCAAAGCTATAATATCTTTATCAACACGCTCTGCAAATATCTTCTTTGTCATCTTCTAAACCCCTCACAAACATCTAAGTAGATCCGCTTTACTAGCTGAATGATGTTCATTGTCACTGATTTACCTTTCAGAAATATCTTCAGAAAGGGTAGATCCAATAACAATACTTACAGCTCATGTCTTTGGTTATTAAA
>WURT03066994.1:0-13609 GCA_009936505.3 Holothuria glaberrima
AGAATGGAGCACATACAGTTTGGAGAACAGTATGTAGCGTACTCAACACAACTTTGTAAAATCTTTACATCAAAGATGGAAGAATGCAAAAATGGAAAAAAATTATGAAGAAGACATACTACATGCAAAACAGAGCACTTTCATAAGTCGTGAATTAATTATGTATAGCAATTGAGTTCAAATAGACAGGTGACCTTTACTGTTACAAGAGATGGAGAGCCGTGTGAGTAAACAAAACTCATTTGCCTTCTGAATATTCAATAAACAAATAGGCGAGAAAGCCACCCATTTTATATTTAAAATTCAGGGCAATGTGATTATAACCAACATTTACATCATTTTATTTGATGAATAGGTTTCAATGGCTTGGCCAAGAACAAACAAATGGCAATTCCGAGATGCCTTTGGAACTGGTAGAGAGGGGAAGATAGGTAGAAAGACAATGGCGGACAGAAGAACTGTGTGCGCGCCCTCTAAAATTCACGAATATCGATTAGCACTTTAGGAATTGTTTGAGATTTGACAAGAATATAAAATGGTCGGAAATGATAATAAGAGGTAGTAGGAATCTGCGGAATCGGCGGTTTGACTAAAAAAAAAAAAAGAAAAAACATACAACATACAATATACAAACATACAACATCCATCTACCAATTATTATGGCTTCAAAGTTTAACCTCTTGAGCTCACAAGGTGAGCTAGTTACAAAATCACATGCACACTAGACATACGCATACATAGACATATTTGCATGACTGGATAGGTTTATCAACAGGTTACCTGTCTAAATTTAACTATGTTTTACAATTTCTTAAACGTAAAAATGACTCACCATTGACGATGGAACTGGTTTAGATGGACACGTATTGTACTGGTACCATTCTAACTCTGTATTTTCCGTGTTACCAAGGAGGCATTCTCTTCGTCTGTCAGTAAATTGTTGGTTGATTTTGTTGATGTGATACTTACAGACAAGGGATTCAAATTCATTGTTAGACGTTGCTGTGAAGACGGCATAGAGCTCGTCGTTGGTGAAGTAAGCTGAAGAGAGTTTCCTGTCGGTGGAACTGCTTTTACCATCGTGACATTCCAGCGGTAATTCAATAAACGACCTGAATGTTGATGAGTGTTTACACGTTCTCGCAAGTTTAGTCTCATTTCGACCGTTTTCGTTCCTATGACTCTTCAGAAAGTAGTTGAAACGACTGGTTGAGAACCCATAAACTGGTTCAATCTTCGTTCTTAAACAAGGAATAGGCGGTAGGAAAGATTTAGGTGACCCAAAATTGTCTTCCAAATAATCAAAAAACTTAAAATTTGGTTCGTTTCTGTTAGGTAAGATTCTTGTAGACACAAGTGGTATCGCTGGGACAGCTGGATTGTCGAAGGTTGTTGAAACAGCGATATTGATAAAATCTGAACCATTTAAGTCCCCTTGAGCTACCCAAGCTACCGCAAAACTATCTTCAGGACTAAAAACCATTGTTTTATTGTATCCCTTGATTGTTTTATTAAGACTGGACGCATCCCAAATCTCACACGTCCCATCGTCGTCGTTCCAACAAACAATCAGATCTGATCCTCTCAATAGAATGAAGCTAGGCTCTGCGTTCGACATATAATTCTGGATCTTTCTGTCCAAAACAAGAGTGAGATTAGTGTCCAGTTTTTTTAAAGTATATTTTGTTGCCAGATAAATGGAATCATGTTCCGCGCTTTGCACTACACTCACAATGTTGTCACAGTCTGTAGGTGGCTTGCATGGTATGTTCAGTTTGAATTCCTTTGAATGGCTGTTTGCTGATACAGTAAATGATCCACAAACTTGTAGCATTAATGTTATGCAATAAAGTATGTTCTTTCCAACGGTCAACCTCTTGCTAGCCATGTTCCAAAAATGATTTCCTTCAAGGAACGAAAATTTCAGACAAATAAGATGTAGGCTTAAAATAAACCGTAGTAGCCTTGCCTTTAATACGTACGTAGGCGGCTATACGCGGAAGCTGCAGAAAAAAACAGCAATCAGGGGCTGCTGTGAACAGACAAAGAAATTCGAGTTGTGTCATGACCTGGCCTTTGCGATGTTAAAAATAGTAAGGGTAGATTCCAGGTGATATAAATACAGTGTGTTTCACGCACTTTCACTCAAGGGGAATCCCATGTGTTGCAATAACTGTAGACGTCTACTCTTCGTTGCAATAGACATAAACATCGTGGGTTTGAACTTGTATATAACGTGACTTAGAGACGGAAGGAATGAACCTGATCAGTATTATCAGTTACACAGATATCCGGCAACTCACTCTAACTTAAAGCAATCACTGTAACAAAAAAAAAAAAAAACAAAAAAAAAAAAAACAAAAAAACAAAACAAAACAAAACAAAACAAAACAAAAAAAAGTAAAAAAGCAGGTTGCATTTAAACCAAGAACCTCGGTTATCTGAACATTTCTTAGTTAAAATAACAAGGAAACCCATCTTAAAATGAACATTGCGGTCTGGTAAAATTACTGTGACAAAAAAAAGTAAAAAAAAAAACAGGTTACATTTAACCCAAGAACCTTGCTTATCTAAACATTCTTAGTTAAAAGTTAGTTAGTTAGTTAAATGAGGTTTTACGGCCCAGTTTCTAACCAACAGGTTTAAGTCGAGCCGGCCACTGCCTTTTTCCAGTTGTGGCTCACTGGCTTGTTTTCCTTACTCCGTTGCTCATGCTGAGCACCAAGCACAATGGCAGTAGGCTCCATTTTGAAAGTCTTTGGTATTACCCGGCCAGGATTCGGACCCTAGACCTTCCGGCTACAAGTCGGATGCGCTTACCACTTGGCCATGCAGTCAGTCAGTCGGTCGGTCTATCTTCTGTTAGAAAGGAATTTCCAACATCTTACTCAATTTAATCGGAATTTCTTGCAGTTTAAGAGAAATAACTTGGTTGGGCATTTGACGAAATTTATCCGTAATCTGGCCAATTTAACCTTTCAACGTGTTTTAGAGAGTAAGCTACATGAATTCCTGAACATCAGTGTCAGCTTTTGATTTTCACAGATGGATAAGCAAACTGTCAACTGGCAACCCAGAGAGAATGAGGGTATCGAGGACGAAGACTCCAAAGAAATGCGGAGCACTCGTACCGAAACTGGTGCACCCCCACCACCCCGCCCAATCAATATGAATGTGTCGAAAAAACACTAAGGGAAGGGAAGGTGGCGCATGTCTAGATTATTGGTAAAGTTCAGTGGATTGCTAAATGCAATGTAAAATGAAGTAAAACATTAGCTTGATAGTACTAAAACAGCAGAAGATTGCCTCATGTGTTTTAATTTTGTTAAGATTCCCAGAATGTATAGACCATTAATGCAAGCATTTACTCTGTACCAGAACAGATTTTGTTAGCTTTTTATTTTGAATGTACCACTTCACTGACTTCAGAAGAGAAATAGACATACACGAGGATCATGAGTAAGCGATGAGTGTTTCAGTTCATAATCATTTGCTTAGCTGTCAATATTATTTTCTCTTCAAGACTTTCCCGGGAAAAGAGATGACTTTTTTACTACCTGATTTTCTTGAAGCAAGCGTAATTACGTTGAGGGCTTTCCTCCTCTGTCTTAGGCCTACATGTGAGAGGAGCAGCGCCCCACTCGGTCACAGAGAATGAACAAGTTCGCTGGCTCAGAGTCTGCAAGCACTACGTATACAATTCTTGTATTGCTTTCCAAGCTCAATTTTACATTGTCGCACAGTACATACTAGCCTACAGTATACTAGGAAATCAAAAACGGTGTCAGATACTTTCTATGAGCACTTACTTCCTCCACGTTCGGGATACAACGTACATGATGGGCGGCTCATATACAGCCTATATAGGTGAACTCGTAGTCACAGTGGTATACAAGTAGTATATGCTCGCCTACTAGGGGTTAATAAGAGTGCTACCCAGAATGAAGCGAAATTAACAAATCAGATTACGTCATCTCAGTTGATGAACTATAAATACGCATGCTCACACTGTATTCGGAGGGGCAGAATCACGGACTTCTTATACATGGACAGAGCATATAGCACTATGTCCTATGCGTTAGTGGTCGCCACCGCAAGTACACGAATACGCTTACCAACAGTGGCGTGCGTAGGATTTCTCTCAAGTGGGGGCACTGCAGTATATTGTGTGATCGCCGGCGTGGGGGAGGGTCTAAGGGGAGGGGGTGTCCCTCTCAACTTTGAAAATTTTTGAAAAATTATGTGTCCTTTCATGCAATCTGGCGCCACATATGCTACCTTTTGAAGTAAAATTTGTGTTACAAAATTTACGTAACTTTAGGAACTAAAAAAAATGTGGCATCAGTGAGGGGGCTAATGAGGCAGAAACCCTCCCCTGCATCAGTGATCGCCGGCCTGGGGGAGGGGTCTAAAATTAGGTGTCCTTACATGCAATCTGGTGCCACATATGGTACCTTTTGAAGTAAAATTTGTGTTCCAAAATTTGCGTATTTTTAGGAACTGAAGGAAAGAGCGCAACAGTGATCGACGGCCTGGGGGGGGGGAGGGTCTAAAATTAGGTGTCCTTACATGCAATCTGGTACCACATATGGTACCTTTTGAAGTAAAATTTGTGTTACAAAATTTACGTAACTTTAGGAACTAAAAGAAATTAGCATCAGTGATGGGGCCCATGGGAAAAATTAGGTGTCCTTACATGCAATCTAAATTTGTTCGAACGGTGGCGACCGTATTGGTCACTCGACCCTTTGTCCCCATATAGAAGTCCGTGGGCAGAATGAAATTTACCCCACTACTGCCGTTGCGAGTGATGGTATATTGTGGATGTGAACGAAGATTGTCTAGCTAAAAAAAGAGAGGTCATTGCATCTATTTAGCATGACATTAAAAATGCAAAGCTCATCTCTAAACATGCCCGTATAGCCCATATAAAGAAGAAATACAACCCTGTTTTCCAGGCCTATAGCCAGTAATTGTAATGTAGGGGGGGGGCACGGGCACCGCGCGGGGGGAATCGTAGGAGGGTTATGTTTGTAATCAGTAGTGCTGTAAAACGCCACTATATGATAAGCAGTTTGGATGATATCTCAAGCCTACCGCAGATAGCTTAACGGTGTCTGGTATACGTGTGCACATGAGCGCGAAAATTTCGCCATTCTGTTGGGAATTTCCCCATTCTTTCGCAACTACAGAGACGAGGAGAGTCTCCAAAAGTGAAAGGAACGAGACTATTATCACGATGATGCTTCTTCAGCTCCGCAGGCGCATGTTCCAAATGAAATACTCTCCGGTGTGTCCGCAGACAGGCAGTCCGAAGAGTTGAGTAGTAGTTTGCGAACTTCGAGGGAACCAGGGACTGCCATAAGGCAGGCTTGGTGTGGTCCAGTATGGGTTTGATAGGATCCAGAGGGAAACTCCCAGAATGTCCGAGAAATTAACAAAATGGGAACACCGGTATGGAGCTATGAGCAGGGCTTTGAATGAGAGCGAGAGCACACCAAGCTCTTCACAGTTCACATTCAGATCGTAATTATCGTTTTTTTTTACTTTGAACGTAATTTTTCATAAAGAGAAAAGGTAAAAGTTTTGGATAAATTTGTGGTACGAGTAATCTTAGCTTCAAATGAACGTAGTCATCATGTTACGCATTGCACGGCAACTAACTTTCTTCTAGCTTCGGCTAGAATAGTTCACAGGATTTTTTTGTGCTAATGGTGATCAAAGGTGGTCGACTTCTATTGTCGAATTGCATGAGAATTGCGCGCCGATATTTTGCAGGAAATTTGTTTGCCATGGTGTACTGGTAAAACTTGCTTGCAGACTTAACAAGGAGTGGTGAAAGGATGTGCCTGACTAGGGGACCAAGCTCCTGGTAAGGATCCAGCAATCCGAAGTCCCGCCAGAATCGACGGTTTACCGAAAGGATGCCGAACGCGAAAGTTTGGGGGTGCCGAAAAAATTTGGGGTTCTGTTGAAGAAAAACTGAAAATATTCTGTTCTTGTTAAGGAAAGTAGAAAATTTGGGTTTCTGTGGAAGACTTTACCTCCTCCCCATCCCAGACAATTCTAATTTTCCCAACTAACTTATTCCTAGCCACTCCCAAAACTGCCTTGAACCCATACTTGTGCAGGCACAAACCTCAAGGTCATAAACTGGAGGGCATACAGGGCCACAATATGTGTCGCTCTATTTGGAGTGAATTTCAGTCTTTTGTTTTAGAGTGTAATTGTGGAACCTTTACCTTTATAAAAGCAACATATCTTACTCGGTTGTTTAGGTTAACCGTATTAGTAAAATGTAACTAAAAATTACATTACCAAAAGTTTTGTAATCTTTGAAAAAGTGTTACAGAAAACAAACTAAGTTAATTTTTTACACCCCTTTTTTGATAATATTTTTGGCCAAAAATCGCCTGGAGTCATACCGGAAGCCACCATTTGTAGGTAGTATATTAAGTTTTATTTTCTGTCAATTTTCCGTATGGGGGACAAAGTGGTCCGCACGGAGGGGGCATGCCCCCACCTGGCTACGTGTCTACTGCTTTTATCTATCTTATCTTTCCTCTTTCTAGGAATTTATAGGAGAAGCAACGCCTGCAGTGTTCTGCCACCACTGTTGAATAGGAAAAGTTCCTACCCCTTAATTTATTTGAAAACTAAGTCCTACTTTCTAAATTTTTTGACTCGCGTATGTAACCCGCTTGCTTGCAACAAGCAATTGCTTGTAATAAGTATTACTGCTGTCCGTCCTGATGCATTTATCCAAGTGGATTCAAACGAGTCTAGAAAATGACGATGGGATGGTGAACACAAGGGGAAGGTGAAGGAAGGAGACAGGTGAGAACATGAGGTAGTGAATGCGATTAACTTTTGAAAAATAATAACTTTACAGCGATCTTTTTTTGTCATTATTCATATATTTGTACAAAAAGTGACCAACATTGAAGAACCTTTGTTAAATAAGTGGGCTTCACAACAACAATAATTACAAAAGATCTGCATTAGATGAAATATAACCGCAGTAATATTTATTTTCTCCTTATCAAATATAAATTCTGTTCTCAAAAAAACTTTCACTGGCTCTGTCTGATCTATAAATTGGCGAAATCTGGAAAAAATGAATTTTAAAGTAATAAAATTTCGTTCGGAAGATGTCCCGGCATTATCGCCTCCTTACATAAGAAAATAAGCAGTCCCCATTCTTTAATTAAATTGTTGGGGTAAGCAACTGTGCAATGCCTTTATCCACTGTACAGTAGGTCCTTGGTCACCTGAAGTGTGGTCACATGGTCCAACACAAGAAAAGTAACAACTTAGACTTAGCTCAGTATGTAAAAGGTGTTGTTTATTTACAGTAAAACATCACCTTGAAAAATGAATACTATTAAACTGCACACCAATATGGAATACATAATTTTGTTACTCTCCTTATAAATAAATATTATGATTCAAATGTATCTCCCTTCTGGTGACAAATTACTTGCAAGCTTTCTTTCAGCTTGCTTTCATGGTTGCCCTCGTATTTGCTATCCATCTATACGGATTATTAGAAACAATATATTTATGGTCTCGCGTACTCATAATTTGAGTGAGATTAAACACTAAAGAATTCTGGTACAATAAACTCGGGTTCCATACTGGAAGAGCCAGGAAGCCGTCCTTCTTGGCAGTGCGTTCTCAAAATCGAGTACTTTGAAGTATTTTCAACGTTATCCTAACCTTCCCAGTAGGTCTTTCCTCATGAACATGTTCAGACACTTGCAAACAATGACAGAGATCATCTACTTCCCTGAGCTTTATTTGAAGTCATATTTCCTCTGCTGATTTGTTCTGATTTATGAATATGCATATTGCAAGGTGGAGCTGAAGCTGTGACGGTAATCCACTACCTTTTTCCCTTAGTACAGTAATTGAAAATGGTTTCTTCATTGGGTGAATCGAAAGCGAGGGAAATCACAGACTAAAACACCATACGCTATAATTTTTTCTATTGTCAATTTTTGTTCGAATATGAATGATTATATGTTGTAGAATGTAGATGGATCTACGAATTTTAAAAGTGTACAAATTATTGCGAAAATTCGCGGACAGCAGTTACGAGTTCAGTCATTGAAGGTAAAGGAGTAGTACGTACACCTCCGCTGAGTGGGCAACTGGTAAGGGCCTATTTAAAAGTACGAGGATGAGAAACAATTAGAGTACACTGATCGTTGTGCCAGCACAACAATTGCATCGATGATGAATGTAAAAACCACGAAATAGTATTCACGTATCTATACACAGTACGTTCCTTCTGCCCTGTCTGAAGCTGGATAGTGAGTAATAGTACCTGTGTTAGAATCTGAGTATACCACTTTGAGTGTATTGTACTGAGCACTGTCACTATAGTAATTGACTGTACTCGACTCGAGCCCGAGTACGTGCCACCACATAAAGTACCTTTATAAACCTTTATTACTTTCCTTTACTGACATACTAGCAAACTTATCCTAGTCATAAACTCCCCGACGAGACTGGAACATTTTCTCAACGGGAGCAGTCTTTCCAGAGGTGGTCATTGCCCTCCTGTTTCCCACTTGATTCCACCCCTGATGCATAAGCATTATGTCGTGTTAAGACGTATGCCATTTCAATTTCATCAAGACAAAACTGGCAATTTTAACCAGGTCTGACTGGGGTGGCAACGCATAAAATTGAAAGCATGCAGAATATAAATTCGAAAAAAGAGACGGGAAAGCAATGAAACAATCGCCTTTTAATACTTAATAATTTAATACGGTAAAACTTAAAAGTATCACAAATTTATTTACAACGTTACTATCCAGCTGCTAATAAATTGTCCAATTATATATTTATATATTATTACTGTAACTGTCTTCAGTGTTTGTCTAATCGCAAAAAAGTTCTTTGTCCCAATGATACACAGATTGTGCGTATTTTACTAGCCGCACGCATCTCTTTTCAAAAATAACTGTTGTTCAGTCCACAATACTGAACGGTAAGTGTCTTTGCGGTGGTGTGATTTACAATACAAAAAAACTTCGCATTCAATCACTTTTGTCTTAATTTGTAGATGACGTATGCAACCGTCAGAATTATTGCCACTACGGCAATGACAGCGATCAACAGAAAAGGAAGCCATTCTTGGATGGAGATGTCGCCGTCGTCGTCGTCACCATCATCGTGATCATCATCTTTGCTCACAGGAGTTTGCGTCGTCGTCCACGAAGCTATGAGAGGCAGGGCCATCACCTGAGAAGAAAAGTTTACTTTTATAAAATTTTTGTTTCATCTTACAAAATACATGGAGATTGCGCACATAAAAGTATGAGGCAGATTCTTTCTCCCGTCCATTGCACGGTTCGTACAAGAAATATTACAACTAACGGGAAAAGGGTATATATATTTATATATATATATATATATATATATATATAGGGGGGCCTTTAGATTTCAATGGAGTAAGAACGGTACGCTTTACCTCTGGACTTTTTGTCGTTGTTAGGAAAAGCCCAAGTTTAGAAAAAAGTCAAATAATTTAAATAAAAAAACATTCCTCTAACAATACTACCGCCTGTTTAGTTTTATTTTGTGTATAGCCTGCACAGCAGGTAGCCTGATATTTCCATAAAATGGTGAAATACCCATGATTGGTCTTGTCAATCAGAAGCTTGCAAACAATCTGCGTATATTTCTCAGATAACACCTTTACTTGCAACTTTGTAAAGATGGCTACAATCTCTTTAAAGAAACTAAATTTACGAACTATTGATTTTCTCTTCAGAAATCGTGAAAGTAGCGTACACTTTTTGGAATGTTTCACCTGCTGTATTAAAAAGAAATTTATACAAGTTTAAGCAATAAATTTATCGTACACTGCTTTGACCACATTGACCAATTAGAGGCATCTCATCATTATTGACAAAACAAGTTACCCTAACGTGGTATCAGAATGGTATCGGCACTAGCTTCATGGTATTCGTTATACATAGGCGTAGGAAGCTTTTTGCAAGTGTGGGGGTGGCAGAAGGGAATGATTATTGTCCGGGGGAAGGGTCTAAGGGGAGGGGTGTCCCTCTCTTTTTGACGATTTAAAATGCCCTAGATGCAAAATGTTTCACAAACTTTTAATTAATTTTATCCTATTCAATTCCCCCTTTTAATTTTTCAAAATACTCTTCTGACTCTCATGTCATAACTAACGTGCGCCCATATTTGAGAAGAAGACACGGTCATCTGAAATATTCTGTAACAATACCTTCCAGGTACAATGTGAAAACAATACATGATATAAAGATGGAGTTGAAGTGCATTACCATATCGGCATATAAAAAAGCATGTTTTGGCAGCATGTTATGCAAAGTGGGGGTGCGAAAGGAGGTATTCGCCCCACCAATCACCGTGCGGGGCGGTCTCCGGCCCTGCTTCTCCCCTTTTCCTACGCCTATGGTGATAAATACAGCAGTACATGTCAGATATACCATGAACCTATCATTCGTGATCTATAGGTATAATAATATAGTGGAGGTGGCGATACTCTCACCCTAACTGGCCTAACCTCGGTCTAGTAGTTAGTTAGTAAAGAATATTTGTGGTCTCAATTCTTTCCCCATTGTGCTTCCGTTTTAACCCTGCTTTCTTCTTTAAATTAAATGCAAAGTTATTAAATTCGTTTTGGTGAAAACACTGAGGATTTATTTGGGCCATTGTGCACTGTCTCGGAAGAATTGTTATGACTGGCTATCGCTAACCCTAATCCCTTAATAATCCCTAACCTTAACAAAGGATAGTACAATCGATACAATACAATACCATCAGTCAATCAGAAAATATCTTGCGAGACAGTGCGCATCAGCTGATTTATTTCTAGTTTATGTAAAATATAACACATTACCTTCCCACTGCTAGTCGCATAGACTGTAGTTTCATCGTTACTCAGGAATAGCCCATTTTGTGAAAGCACGGCACTGTCCAAATCAAGCAGTAGCACCTCCTTTTTGCCAGTAGAAGAAATCTGAATAAAAAACAAAACATATATCTTCATGATAACTAACAGATAATTTCAGCAAATTCATTACAGAGTTTCCCTCTTCTTCATTGATTTATCGTTGTCATAACTAAAAAAATTCATTTTGGGAATTCCCCATTTATGTAACCACGGCCTTCATAGTACTCTTGCGATAGAAGGATTGTTGCAACACTTTTTCCTCAAACGTGCTAATTTATTCCCCGCTATACAGGAAGTTCTGGTAACCCGACAGTACGTAAAGCTGGTATGTGCATTGCAAAGAAATTGCGGGGATTTTGTGGTGACTTCATACACATAATTCCATGTGGGACTTCGCGAAGATATCAGCCGGGATGCACAGGTGACAGATGCCCTGCTCTACCCGATTTGGCTCCACACTTGCTACACATTTCAATAAATGACAACCCCGAGGAAATCCCCGCTATGCCCTGGTATGGGGGGAGCAGTGGTTACGGTAGGGGGAAGTGGTTACAATTGATGAGTACATTACATCAGTAGAGGGGGACCTTTTCTTTGTCTTATCCACATTACGAAATGCTCACGACAAAAGAAGTCACAGAAGAGGTCAAATTATACTGCTCAGTGGAGACACACAACTTCATGTTTGAACAATAACTTGAGAATTTCTTATTCTTCGACCTTTTGACTTGTTGTAAATCTAAGCTAAAAACTATGCGGTAGTAGTGCAGTGCTAGCAAAGCCACTTTTTCGTATGCTTCTACTTTAATTTACAACCTATCTGCCATGACCCCCGTTCACTTCCTATAAAGTGTGTGTTATGTGACGTGTGTTTGTGTATGACGTTGTTCTGTATTTTACCCTCGTCAAATCCAATCCGTTGCCCTTTTATGAGGACAAAGTTCACATCATGCTTATCAGTTACTTCCCTCCCCCAAAGGTCCAGCTGACTTGCTAATTTTGTTAGGAAAATTTTGTTAAAATCTGATTTCTCCACTGGTAGGCTTCACAACTTTAGTTGCTGCTCTTTTACACTGAATACTGTCTACCTATCTACGCCTATGAATTTAGGCACAAACCTTATGTATGTAGCCTTCTTTATCTCCCAACAGGTACACCTCTCCATCCGATGTTGGCACGACCAGTATCGCGGTGATGACTTCCTTCATCTTTAGAGGGTCGAGAGCTTTCTCCACAATGGGCTTACTCCCGCCAAGAGGATAGGCGGTGTCAAGATCGTAACAGAATTCGGGATCATCAAGTTGAGATATGTTAAACTGGTAAAAGAGAAAAAATAGGATTTTTATATTATTATTACTACTGCAGAGCGCAATCTATTGTATCCTGCGTTATATCACAACCTAAAGATTTCTAACCCCATTCAACAAGGCGGGATTTAATTCAAACCAATGGCTAACACATTGATTCACTGTTAGCTTATACGGGTCTTCACATAAATTCATTTTGCGAATTATTGTCGGAGTAAAAGTTATAGGAGATAGTCATGGGGTAGGGTTCATGGGGTAGGGGCCCCTTTCTGAAGGTCAGGACACAATATCCGCTCACCCCTACATTGCTACCCATGTTCAGTCTTTTTATATTTGCCAGGCCCTTTAACATCATTTTAGATCGATATGTACACATCGGTGAACAATGTATTGTAAAACACTAACTCCATGCAGTGATGCAGTCTACCCGTGTAAATACATTAATTTAAACGAGTTAAGTTCAGTTTCTTTAATGAGTACCAGTGCGAGTACAAACTTCTATTAACGAGTGGGAGCACAAATACTTAGAAATGAGAAATTTTACAGAGTTTTCTAAATGCGAAGGCTGGGTCTGTTGTTTAAAGGCTCTTTAATCTCACCCAGACAGTAACAATTCTCTTTACTAAGTTTTCTTCTAGTTTCTCCTCCAGTTTAAACCAAACTACCTGTACATTACATCCCCAAGACAGAGCCACAAAAGCCTGCATTGAGTTTAAATTGCTCCAGGCAATATTGTCAAGCAAGTGTGTGTGAGCATAGTTGGGAACACAACTGACTGTACTGTGTTTGTGCATAATTTTTTTTCATACCCAAAATCTCATTTGGGGAGCACACAAGGAGGCTCACATGCAACCTTTGGAGGCAGGCACCCCTGCCACGTCCCCTAAAGACGCCACTGAAATCTGGTACTTATCCAATAGTACGTTGAGCTAGAATTCCTTTTATGAGAAACAACCTCCAATGCAATGAAATAGTGTTCGCATTAAGATGCGGGATTGCGTGATTCCCACAGCTGTTCTCAAAATCCCCCCAAAAATAAAACACAAAGTGGAATTCCCCCTTTAAATTTTTAAATGAAAAAGATAAATATACCCCATTTACTTCTGCTCAGCGCCACACAAAACTAGGAGCACGAACTTGTCAAATCTGATAGCTGAATAAAACAAACTCTACAAAAGTGACCATTTATGTGTTTATCGTCATTTTTGAATTCCTGTTATCGTATATCGTATTGCACAAAAAATTATCACGATAACGACAATTTTCCATACATCGCACAACACTATGTGAGAAGTTATCACAGAGGAATACATCACTGTACACACTTTCGTTAGTTAGTTAGTTAGTTAGTTAG
>WURT03067005.1:3437-13609 GCA_009936505.3 Holothuria glaberrima
TCACGGAATATGCTTAGCACTACGTACTTTCCTTCTCATCCAATAAGATTTAACATACTGTGTTGGCTGTACTTCCTTGTAGGAAATCATGAAGTGCAAATTGTAGCCTATACCGTACATTCTCCAATAAACGCTCCGTGGGGGTTGTATTTTGGAAGGGGCGTTTATTTGAGGGTATATTTTAAAAATAACTTACCTTTTAAGCCTACACTGGTGAACCTATGTATGCTACATGATAACATATCTGCGTGTATGGTGGGGAAATAAGTTGGTCTGCGTGATGGCTTCAACTGTGCATGCAGCTGTTAGCATTGCTGGGCTTGAGCCTTACATGTGCAATGTTGTTCACAAATGATACACCATGTGCGTCCAAATGCATGAAGGTAAACATTCATTTACAAAATATTTTTTTTTTTTTAAATTTACAGGGGTGTTTATCAGAGGGGGCATTTATTAGAGGTAGGTAGGTTTGGAAAGTGACATTTCTGACAATCTGGCTTTCACTTTTAACAGATTTTTCACTACATGCTGACTGCTGGCACTCTGGTTATTGTGAAAATTCACTCTGAATTCTCCTAGTCCCCCTTACGACAGAGAACATGCACGGCGATCCGAAACAAGATTCAGCCCCAGTCTCGAACAGCTTCCTACGCCTATATGATGCACAGTGCTGCCTTTTTTCATTTCCTGGATTTTTTCCTTTTGAGATTTAAGTCAACATTGATGACGCTGTCACTTTTAATTTTACATAAGACTTTGAATTTACCGATATGTTATTTTTTCCACACATAACAAAATTAACTTTCTTTAATGAAGCACTTCGGCGACGTGGAATTAAATATGGGTTATGATGTAATAACGGATTATTTTTGTTTACGATTGTGTATAGCTCACAAATGCTTCTTACGTAATCCTGCATGTAGACAATATGTAATTGCAGCCGAAACGGCCTTGGAAATACTCTTGTTACGTGGGTGTAGTCTGTACTACTTTAACCGATGCTGTAGTCGAGTGGATAAAGGCGGAAGCGATGAAGCTTGGCAACCTGGAGGTTCGGGTCAAAGTAAGGTGGATTTTCATCCAAGAGTAATCTATGGTTTTCCCATCTGAACTGGCCTTTGAAAAGAAACCAGAGAAACCAAATTTCATCTAAATTGTCGAGTTGCAATTGGTTAGCCACCCGAAATGAAGTTATAATTCATAAGCCACATAGGCGTCTACCACATTTGTGGTCGCAATAAGCGTGGTACAACTGCCCTTCAAGGCCTGAATTATTATTTTACATCAGAACTCTTACTTGGATTTGCCCAGCGTCATGTGATTACTTTCATTTATATTTACCGCTTCGGGAACAAATCGGGCAAGTTAAAAATTGTATTCTGCTCATTAAAAATTAGTCTAAACCCAACTGTGTGACTGTCGTCTTTCTGGTGCCCTTTAATTAGGCCGTGAACTTAGTGACGGATACTAGCTAGCCGGTGCAATGGCTGAGTATAACAATAGGCTATGGAATCAAGGCCGTGGCATTAGAACCTCCCTGGTGGATTTTTAAGCTAAGAGACAAGGTGAGATAGCAGGAGAGGGTTGTGTAGGGTATTGTAATGCAAGGAAGGTCTAATATCACCTTCCTGGTAACACTGCTGTGTCAGGTACGTAGCCAGACGAAGTACCGTTGGCTTCCAGAGGGGCGAAAAATTTCCAGGTAACTTAATGTACTAAGTCAATAACAACTTGAAATTTTCTGGGGAACGAAAAATCTTGGGCCCCCTTAGCCTGTACTGTGTATAGCATTGTTTGAAAAATGTCTGAGTCAATTTCAAAGGATTGTGTGCAAATTCTTTTTCCAAAGTACCTTAGACTCTCTGGCGAAGAACCGAAGGGCTAAAACCAAACGTTTTCCCCCGAAGGAGAGCTGCTCCCTTGAGGAGCTACGTCCCCAAGAAACAACTTTGACTGAGCTTTCAATTAACTTTAATGTGTTTTCTCCTTGTTGCTGTTAGGACCTTCCTGGAAACCCACAATGGCATCTGATTACGAAAATCTTTCTTTTAAGCGGAGTACACAACTTAAAGGTATCAACAACTATGTCACGGAAAACATTCAATGCCTCAGCAGGACTTGAGTGAGACAATCGGGCAGAGCAATGTATCATAAGGTGCTCTTTTACCCGTCCATAATCAACCGTACTAAAATCTATAGCTTATCAGTAAGGTCAAGTTTGCTACAATAACAATCAAAACTAATTAATACGGTCATAGCCACTAGACCCTATTTTACCAGAATTTACGACATTCTTAGGCCCTAATTATATTTTACTCAGGGCTAAACACCAAGTCCATACAATTAATTAGCCCCGCGTGTAGGGAAGAGAACATACTGGGTGAAGAAGCCATCAGACACTACCTCAAGGAAATCCCTCCCATGTGATCCATTTAAATAAGTATGCCAATCAATATCAGAGAAATTAAAAGTCCCCAAGTACAACCTTCCTAAAGCTATCAAGTAAGTACTTCCTTTGATTATTCTCAGCACAAGAATTTGGGGAACGATAGATAATACCAATGACCAAAGGAGCACCATTCCCAACATCTTAACTTAGTTCGCACCATAAACAGTTTGAGAAACCAGATGAGAACTTGTCAGTGACATCAACACAATTCAGACTCATAAACTCAGTGATGAAAAGCAGTACCCCCACCTCCAGCTGTATCATATCTTGCCTAAAAGTGTGCACCCTGGAACATCATGAATTTCAGAATTGTTGACCTCACTATAAAGCAGTGTTGTAATCGAGTCGCTGATGTCACTGAAGAGTCTCGAGTCGAGTCTAGTCGAGTCGAGCCTTTTACTTGCCATATCAAGTCGAGTCGAGTGGAGTCAACATAAACTAGAGTCGAGTCGAATCCCCAACCACTCTCGAGTCGAGTCGAGTCGAGTCGAGTCGAGTCACTCCGTCTACACGAGTCATCTCGAGTCAGTTGAGCATATTGACCTTCTATTGACCTACAATACTAGATCAGGCTAGCAAGTTACTTGCACAATTGCTATATATGCTGACTTGGTCACTCCATCCTGAAATCGGTGTTGAAGGAGTCGACAATTGTGCCTCCTCCTTTCATCTATATGTCAAGGACTACCGAGTTATGATGAATTCTACTATTTCTGATTTGTTTACTCTTTTACTTTATACAGCTCACTTTAACTCTCCATTTCAGTCAAATTAGTCATCTAGGTTTTCTTTCTTTATTTTTAAGAATCACAGGTCTTTTCTATTTTTGCATCCAGGAATCTATCAGAAGCTCGAGTTGATGCCACACCACCATGTTTCAACTAAACGTATTCATGTAGCAAACCTTTGACAGATTCAGCTTTAATTAGAATCGATTCTAATTAACCTTTAATTACACAAATCTGAACATTAAGTTTGATTGAATAAATCTCTGAAATTTGTCTTTTAAGGCACATCGTCAACTGGCCATTTCAGATATTATAGTTTCCAGAAGCAATATATTGTGCATTATCGGCTAGTGCGAAAGTCGGATATTTTTTATTTTTTTGCCGCCAACATTATTGCCGATGTGTTTGAATCGAGTCATTCAGTCAATTCAAGTCATCAGCATAGTGATTCTAGTCGAGCCAAGTCTTTTCCACATACTGACTCGAGTCGAGTCGAGTTTTCGGCATTTTGTAAAACTTCTGACTCGAATCTATTCGAGTCATCAAAAATAGTGACTCGAGTCCGACTCGAGTCGAGTCAGTGACTCGAGTCATTACGACACTGCTATGAAGCCAAGTCTCAGTGACACCTATTATGTGTGGATTGTCCACGTTAACATCTGCAAGAAACTCATCAAATTTGCTTAAAATACTTCGAACATTGGTAAACATGACTTTAAGCCCAGAGACTGTCAGTATTGGAGGAAAACCCTCATCTAGGATATATCCTAGATTAGTGATTCCCAAACGCGGCCCTTAGGGCCGCATGCGGCCCCTGGGCCCTGTCGGTGCGATTTAGGTTTTGAGAAAAATCATATTCAACATGAACAAAACGTAGCAAAGGAGGAAATTAAATATAAAGTCACTACTTTAATCCTTCCAAGTTTGCTATTTTGATGGAGTGCTAGGTTGCTACGTAACAGACTTATATTCCTGTAGTTCAGTCATTTATAGCTAAGTCTGATTTCGTGTGCCTTGTTGTTGGCAATCATGTTACGTACACGGTGGCATGTATTCATGCGGTGGTGCACTGATGAGTGCTTGTAGGCCTGTTTGTAGTGACAAAACTTTTAGCAAAGGTGTATCCCGAAAATTAAATTGCGACGTGAGGTGACTGTACATTGAGAAACGCATCGTGTGGAACGTTTGCTGATTGGTGACTAAAATAAATATTTCTTCAATTTATATTTCAGTTCTGACAATATGTCTTTGCGACGTTTTATATAGTTTGATCTCATTTTGCATTGCTCTGTGAGATGAAATATAATCATTCAATCAAACCTTTTTTTTACATTTGCGGCTCTTCTCTATCTGACCACATTTTAGAACAATTGATCAAGAGTTCCTCACATACAGGCCACTAACGAAGGATAAAATGTAGAACTTTTGTGAGTATCCATTTCGGAGTGCAGTTTCGTCGGCAAACTACTTAGTTTGGAATGACAGATGTTTCTCGTATATCGCACACCTGCACCAAAATGGCCGTACTGGTGACAAACACATGCTAAACGCAGAACTGTAGACGAGTGGCGCCAGATGGAGGAGGTCCAGGGGACCATGAGCTCTATTGTAAGGGAAACTCAATTTTCCGCTGAGAGCCTTGATTGGTACGATAAAGCACAAAGTCCCCCGACGACGACCAGTCGCAGCAACAAATTTCTTTGATTTGGCCCAATAAAGACTACCATTTTTATATTTTCTTCAGTAGTAACCCCAAAATTTTCGGCGCACTTCGCGCGCCCAAATCGTTTTTTGCCATCCTTTCGGAACAAGAGTGCAATTTCCTGCAAACTAGAGCGCCTGCCGGAAGGTAAAATTTTCTGACCTCAGCCCCAATTATGGTGAGGCTGAGGTCGGGTTACTCCTGTTGGGAATGAAAAAGTGCAGACTACCGTCTTAACAGCTTGAGGAACCTCTTCATATGAAAACTTCGTACTACTGCCTCTGTTTGCCCTAGATATAGCTAGCTCCGGGACAGTGGCGTACGCAGGTGGGCACTGGGCAATGCCCCCCTCACGGATGATAATTTTTTTTAGATCCTAAAAATATGTAATTTTGTAACACAAATTTTACTTCAGAAGGTAGCATATGTGTCACCAGACTGCATGTAAGGACACCTAATTTTTCAAAAGTTTTCAGAGGAGCCGGGTTGTCTCCTTATGGCCCCCTCATTAATGCCAATTTTTTTTAGTTCCCCAAAATACGCAAATTTTGTAACACAAATTTTACTTAAAAAGGCAGCATATGTGACAACAGATTTCATGTAAAGACACCTAATTTTTCAAAAATTTTCAAAGGGGAGGGGGATACCTCCTCCCGTTAGACCCTTCCCCCAGGCAGGCGATTACTGATGCCCTTTTATTTTAGTTCCCCAAAATACGCAAATTTTGTAACAATTTTCCTTAAAAAGCATCTTATGTGCCACCAGATTGCATGTAAAGACACCTAATTTTCCAAAAATTTTCATCCCCTCCCCTTATACCCCTCCCCGGGCCGATGATTACTCAACATACTGCTTGGTCCCGCTTGAGAGAAATCCTGCGTACGCCACTGCTCCGGGACCCAGGGCCTTTTTTAGCATACATACTGGGGGCCGTGGCCCTCAAGTCCCTTACACAGCCCCCACTCAGCACATTTGCCCCCCCCCCAGTGTGGTCCATTTTTCGGGAAATTTTGATTTCAAACGTGTAAACATTGCCCACTTTATGCTGACAGGATAGAGGAAAATCCTAAACTACTGCACTCAATGAAGAAGATAAGCATATGTGGCACCAGATAGCATGCAAGTAATTTATCAATAATTTCGAAAGTTGATGCCGATTTTTTTAGTTCCTAAAAATAGGGGAGGGGACACCCTCCCCTTAGACCCCTCCCCCGGGCCAGCGATTACACAACGCACTGTATGGCCCATGAGAATGCCAATAATAGATAGGCATTTTTCTGACAAATTTCGTCGTAAAGTACTCACCAATCAATGGTGACCCTCCGCTTAGATGGTCCCTTTCGTCAAATGTCCCCCACTAAAAATTTCTTAAAAAAGGCCCTGCCGGGACCTCTTAAGTGTAGATTTCTCTCTTTCCAATTGTTGTCCTCTTTCAAAGCCTGAGATCCCATCTGTGGCTCTCGACCTTTTTCCAGCCTCTCCATTTGGCCCTCACTCTCAAAAAGTTTGAGAACCACTGTCCTAGATGAGGATTTACCTCCAATACTGACAGAATTCCCTACGACTACAATACAACCCTAGGGTTGTTAAGTACCGACAGACCTCGCCCCGAATCTAGTTTGGCAACTGATAGTCACTGATGAACAGCTCTACTAAGCAATTAACTTACCCAACTCATTAGCTCCAGCACCAGATAAATGACATTCATCTTTACGAAAGTAGCCCAAGTATCCACAAAAAGGTAGCCCCCCTCCCGAGTAAACTCATTCCACTACCACTTTTTGAAACTCAGTTTGGATCTTCCCCCAATATATCTTCCTGTCAAAACGTGGGAGAATACCACATGTAATGGTCCAAGAGTGAAGATGCCAACCGCTGTATACAAAGGCATTCAACTGGACGCCTAAAGATGCAACTTACGCAGAATGGAGGGGGGGGGGGACTGAGATGGCACAACAACATCATCTGTGGTGTCCCCCGATCATCAAATCCTGGCGGCACCACTGGTCACTTTCTAACTCACGACTGCTATAACTTTATTTAATTGGCTCTTGGCAAACTAAACCTCGTTTCCAATTGTCTTTATTCATTGTATGTACTCTAAAATACCGTTCCTCTGAGACATATCGAGATTTCGATATTTCGACTTTTTCGTTTCGAGATTTCTATATTTAGGCCTATATATTTCGACTTTTTCGTTTCGAGGTTTCTGTATTTCGACGTTTTCGTTTCGAGATTTCTATATTTCGACTCTTTTTGTTTCGATATGTAACAAAAATTGTGTTTTGTTTTGTTAACTTTGTATACCTTACCAATATCTACTTTGTATAGTCAAGTGTTTCACCAATCTGCTTTGTCTTATAGTACCTCCTTGGTTTTAGGAGAGTTTTATGTATCTTGCTCCTAGCAATCTCGCATCAAGGTGGCTGGACATGGCCTTGCACGCGGCATACATGAAAGCCTAAGATTTGCTTAGCAACAGATTCTGGGTTGTGCAATTATTTTGCAAGGGTTTATGTATTACTTTAATGTATAGAGCTTAATATCTATGTGGTTTATAAATGTTGTATCTAAATATGAATGTTGTATGTAAACAGGCCTGTTACCTGTCTGGCAGTCGATCAGACCGCGTATTCTCAATTGGGATTTGCTGCACTGTAGTGTGGTCGTAAAATGGTCAGCGAATGTGTGAGCGTGCTTCCGTGGTTTAAAAGCACGGACACGTGGAAGAGAGAATTAATTAGAGGTGGTTTTAGGAGAGTTTAACGTGAGGGTTGGGTATAGCTGGGAGCTCCCTGGATATAGCTACATGGGCTGGGTTCTGTTTTTGAAAGATAGGTTGTCTGGTTTGTAAGCTGTGTAAGTGCAAAACCTCTTACGCAGTGCGTCACCCTCTACATGCACGCAGTGCGTTACCCTTCCCGCAGTTCATCGTTTGTATCTATAGTGTAAATAATTGGGAACTAGTATACGCCCTTGTTATGTAAATAGTTTGTTTTATTCATGGTATTTGAATTATAGCTAGTGAACTTTACAAATTCTGTTTATCGATTTTTCTTGTCCTCTTATATTGTTTTGGGTCAATTGTCTTTTATTTTCAAGTTATTCTTTCGCCAGCAGTACTGGACCGGACGTTACAGATATTTCTATAATTCTATATTTCGACCTTGTCGTTTCGAGATTTCTATATTTCTATATTTCGACTTTTTCGTTTCGAGATTTCTATATATCTATATTTCGACATTTTGGTTTCGATTTTTGTACTTTTTGTTTCGATATTTCAACTTCTTCCTGACTAAATGCAAGCTCAAGAAAAGTCAGTGTTTCAAGAAAGAGGTTAAATGGCGCTTTCTGATCTGAGTGTTTCACCGACACCACGTGATCGCTCGTCTCCTTGGCTTTGTCGGGCATGCGTTCATTGTGTCACAGTAGTATCTATTGTTATGCCGTGCGTGTGTGCTGTAAATACGCTTATTGCGCATGTTTTGCCCTTCAGTGCTTGTGAATACCACGCGCTTGACGTCACATGAAATCCCTATCTGTGCATGTTCTTTCTCTCAGTTAAAACAGGTCCTCTAGTGTATAGAAGGACCCGATTTCACCGAGAACATGAACAGGTAAATCATTGCGGCGATCAGCCCCCGTAGAAAAACCTCCCACACGTAGACTGTGTACCCGTTCGAGGCTATGCCCCAGACGCCTATAGGCTGCCATCCAAACAATTGTAGCTTGCAGTAATTTTAACTCAAAAACACAAAACAATGTCGCTTTTTTTTGTTGAGTGTTGTATGAGTGACCCCTCATCATCAGGCCAGCCCCTAAGGATCGATGAAATATGGTAAATGGGGGGGGGGGGGATTAGGGGCTGCTGACAGGGGCGTTTTCCAAACAACTTTGGTTACATTTTCGACAAAATGCCTATATCAAGAACTGTTGAATCATAACCCTTGCTTTAAGGTGATATTTGCGAAAGGTAAGGAATGAAAATTTTTATGTCATATATCGGCACCCGTTTTCATTTGTCTGCTACAACAGCAGGGTCGATTTCGTCAAGGAAGTACCTGCTCCGAGTTGCTGAAGGAAAAAGGAATCTATGCAACTACGCGAGAAATTGTGTGTATGGCCCAGGGGTGTGTCGGTGTGTGATTGTGACGCTTGGCTTTTAAAAGTACCATATCTTAGGATAGCAATGGATAATTTTCGTACTTGAGATATAAAGTTATCATATTGAGAGGAAGATCCCTATTGTTTTGGTGGAGGTCAAAGGCCATGTGAGGTCACCAGAGGTAAAAAAAAACTGAAAACCTTGTAAACATGCAATGCCTAGGGAGGGCACAAGGATGCTTTTCATACTTAGCATGTAGATGCGTTAAAGTCAGAAAATGAAACCCATTTCCTGGCACTTTGGAAACAACAGATCAAGAAAGTACAGTAAGAAGAATTTCTATGGCAGCATCAGATGACTACTCTGCTTTACAGAGTGAGCGAGCCAGTGTCATACCCATGTACCATTGAAAATGGTCACAAGGAAAGCAAAAACGAAGCTGTTCATCAGATATGAGTCCAATATACTCTAAAGCCATTCGTACCAGTACATCAGTTTGATTTTTATTTAAGCAAGAAGGCTAGCTCTTTTCAAATGTTTTGGGGGAACTTGTGAGAGATATTTTGGTATCTGCATAGACAATTTTTATTGCTCATATTGACAATTATCGAGGAGGGAGCAGGGCTATTTTCCCAACAATTATTTGTGTGTCCTTCTCAACATCTATCTTGGGACTGCGAGGGTGACTCAAAATCACTCCATGTATTACAACACCCGGTTGGTTAGCAATGACCTAAGCTAAGCTTCACCATACCTTACGGTGCTTATGTCGTGTAGACAAGTTCTCATTAGAATATAGAACAGATAATGGCCGCTAGTTGGGCATTTTGTCATCTGGGTCTAAAATGGAACTACTAAATTATGTTACTTGGAAGCAATGCCAATGATGGTGCAAGAGTAAAGTTCAACTAAAATACGGAAAAGTGAGCAGGCGATTTGAGTCCGTCAGCTGGTCAGAGGGCGAACGACCCTTGGCTATATGGACGGTCCGCCACTGATATCATTTCCCGACAAACGAAGTAATTTGCCTAGCCACATTTTAAGTACAATTACGGTTTGGATGGTAGTAGCCCTTTTATGACGACATAGGGGCATGGTTTTGAGCGGGCCGCGGGCCCGTAGCCAGCTTTACATTTTTAGGGGGCAAGTGTTGTGATTGAGGGGGCATAAAATTTCCTCCTAATTTCC
>WURT03067016.1:0-13609 GCA_009936505.3 Holothuria glaberrima
TAGCTTAATGGCATCATAATAGTAAAAAACTGGGAGGATTATTTTCTCATCAACAAAAAGAAAGAACAGCTACCAAACTAGAAATTAGTCAAACCAATAATACATTGTGTAGCACCTTCCTAGCTGAAAAATTACTCATAGTGGTTAAAAAGTAACCGTTAGTTGTTAAATATTTTGACAAAAGGAGAGGGTTGCTATGCTTAATTACTTTGATAAAGGAAATCATCGACAGTTGAAATAAGTACATTCATCTGAAAGATGACCTACAAAAACGTATCTGTGACTCGTCCCCATTGAGGTATTTTTGTGTTTCCTGAGCTTCTCAGGCGCAAACTTGTAGTACCTCTTGTCAACATAAAGGTTAAAGTTACTTACGAAAATTGTCTTTTGAGGGTATAAAATGTGCAAAACCGTATATTTCTTTTTACCTTGATATTATGAGCTTGAGTTCCTTCAAAATTTCTCAGCATGTTATATAACTGAAACATTTTGACACAGCATACCTGTCACTGAGCTTATTGCTAACCCAATGTCATGGCATAGGAGAAGCCTAGTTTTTGCAGTGATTCTAGACGTGAATTGAGCAAATGATAATGAATTTAATGGGTTTCTAGCTACCTCTAGGACATTTTTGGGGACTTTTGGTTATCGATATGAAACATCGAAATCAGGGACAATCTCCAAAAATTGCGAACATCTAGAAGTCTGGTCATCTTAATCAAGAAAACGGGAGAAGCCCGCTTCCTCTCACTTGAACCCGAATAGATCACCATTTATCATTTTTATCCAACCAAAGTTGCTTTAGAAAAGGTCAAATAGCACAAACATTGTCAGGCCAAAAGAATAAATAAATGCAAAGAATCTCCGACCGAAACAACCTCCGAACTATTGAATGTTTCTTGCCTCCGATCGGTAGTCGAAAAAAAAAAAACTCCTATCGTTGGTCGCAAATGCTGGACAAAAATCATGTTATCTATCTTTTAAGAAGAACTTCGTTTCCTAAAAACCTTCTCACAATGCTAGATGTGGATTTTATGTAAACTAGACTAGAGCTCCCAAAGTGTGATCATTAAGTAATGTCTGTATAACTTCACGGAAATGCAAACTAAAGCATCTATGAAATTTTCAAAGGGTCAACTGTCTCTCTGCGAATTCTCCTTGAAATCATTTTAGGAAAGACGCCAGGCTGCTCAACAGGCAAGGGGATGGGTAACCCAAACCTCGACAAGAGCGAAGAGCGGCCAGAAGGATGACGGAGGCTTAATTTTCGGCGCTGTTTGGGATATTTTGTGATTTTATTGGAGGGAATTTGAACATTTGGGGTTGCTGTTGACAAAACTTCGAAAATTTAGTATTAACACTAAAGAAAAGAACTGTAGGTTTGCATTAGAAAAATGAAAATTTGGGGCCTTTTTCGAAGAAGTGGCAATTTTTGAGAAAAAAACTCAACTAGACCACCCCTCGCGATCAGGGATCACATACTTGATCGAACTCAATGAGACTCCCTTAATAAGGAAAAATTTTCCTGGCGAAGCCATTGCCTCCTTCCCACGTGTTGCCACCTTGCTAAATTTGATAGCAAAAAAATATATGAACAAATTATATTTGAACCCCTACGAGTTTATCAGGACCCTTATGAGGAAAAGCGTATACTGCAAATCCATTTTAAAAAGTGCGAGCTTTAATGACCATCTGAATTTGACTTAAAAAACTTTGTAGGTTGAGGAACTTTGGAAACATTGAAAGTTACATTGAAGGCATCATACGCCATATTTTACAAAAGGTACTATGGGTGAGTCAGTTTCTGGACGATTTTTTTCTATTCACTACTAGTTAGGAATCGGAGGTTGTTGGAGACAGACCGTGCAACATGTTTAAGTGGGTATTTATTAGGTCTATTATTCCTTTATTTTCTACAAAAGTTTAGCGCTTTAATGTTTTTATAAATTGTTCATTCTAACATACTGAAGTTTTTTACAAATATATATATATATATATATATATATACAAATTTGACCATTTTAATCTTTGGCTTTGAAAATTTGTATGTTTGAGAACTTTAGAGAAGTGGCAACCAACCTAAGATTAAAATCTACTTTATAAATATCACTTTTAGAATAGTGGACATATTTAACGAAATGGTACCGGTTAGGTCAATTTTTATTGCTCCTTTTCTAATTCAACTCTGATTATATGCGTACTCGTACCACCAATGTGGGACTTTAAAGGATTGGTCACTTGACGTGCGCGTGTCTGCCTAAATTGTTGTAAATGTTTGTCTGATTTTGGCCTATGGTGACACTTTGACGGACAAAGGATCACTGTATATCTTTTTGTTAATGTATAAGCAAAACCAGATAGGCTTCGACATTAGCTCTGAGCGTCTCCGCCTCCCCTATACTTGTTCCGCTGATAAAAAAATTATCGTAGTCATTTCTTTTGTGTTTGTGGAGTTAATACCATTACAGTTGAATATTTTCTGCCTTTATATCTGTAATCTTTTATATTTGCTTGTGGACGTGCAGTCACAGAGGCAGAAAAAGGAAAACGAACAGAAAAAAATCATCATGTCTTTAAGGATTAGTCTTCAACTACAGAACTTGTACGTTTTTCCACTTAGGAATTTTTCTAGCAGTCCCTTGAGTCGGCAGCTGTGGGGACTAGCAGTGTCTGCTGAAGTGCTCCTCTAAGCTCAGGGCCGTAACTTGCAGGTGACATGATAGGCGGTGGAGACAGTTACCCCTTCCTCTTAGATTTCCAAACAAAAACGGAAAATGATTTACTTCAAAAAATACAAAACTGGTAAAAGCGTCAGTGTCCTTGTTATGTTTTAAGGCTCTCTAAACCTGGAAGATCGTATATAAAATTTTCTTTTCCAAATTATCTCAGAGTGTCGTCTTTACTAAAGCTTTTATAATTATTTTTTGGCACAGGGCCTTGCAATCCTCCTCAACCCACTCAAAGTCCTGCCACTCAAAATTTCCATTCAGGTTTATCACCAGCAGTAATTGTGGTAATTCCAATCGTCGTCTTTCTAATTGTTCTGATGTCCATAGCATGCAGCATCTTAAGAAAACGGAGAAATAGTACATTGCAAGATCAGGAAGGTAAATTTAGTTACTTTTATATTTGTGATAACCGTTTTAAACTGCATTGTAAATTAACGAAATATAGGTCATTTTATCTACCATAACTGTTGTGTGTAAACTTGAAAACATGACCTTAAACTTGGATGACGTATAACTTTCTTCATCTGGTCGGTGTTTTAAGGTAAAATAATCATGCAACCAATTTTAAACATTAAGACACCGGGGGATTCTTTTTTGAAGAATCAAAGGCATCACGAATGGTATGTGTGTGCCTTTTGTTTAACGGTATGTAGTATTATGAAAGTTGAGGCTGGAATTAATGAGTGTTGACTATACTTAAGAGAACCCAGTGATCTTTCTTTGATGCTTTCATTGTAGACTTACATCCACTTATATCTTTTTATATCTTCACTGCAACGTGGCAAATAGAATGAAACGGACCCTGATACCTACTTTAGAGAGAATAACAAGTACAAACGACTGGCTAAACAAAAAAATAAATATTTACATCAATGAAATAACGAAGGAATGAGGTAGTCCTAAAAGTGATACCATAAGTAAATTATGTAAAGTTGTAGGATTGTAATACTTGCTCCAGCTGATATTTCCTAAGCCTGCTTACCTCAAATTGTAGAAGACGTACATATAAATAATATGAGAAGCCACATCGAATCAGCCCCTGGCCAATGGGCGTTTGTCCGTGGTGGAATTTTAAAAAGCACTAATTTCATGTAAAGGGGCATCCAATGTTATAGCATTGGAAACTTGGCGACGTGGATTACAGTGTAAAAGACGACTTTGTACCGTTTTTGATAAGTTGGTGATAATATATGTGGCCATGGAGTATTCAAATGTAACATGAAACGGATAGGTCTAGCAGAAATTTAAGAGCAAGTTTAGTTTTAATGTCTCCGTCAAACTGCTGATCTCTGAATGAGTCTTATAATCGATTTTCCATCAAAATGCTTGTTAATGAAGGAAATGAATTGTGTAAAGGAATATTGTGAAGGCAAGGTTATTTTACCTTTACATTCGCTTCCTCTGGAACTTCTTTCAGCACGAGAAATTGGTCTCACAGAATACACGTCGTAGAGTCCAATAAAATATCCTTCAGCCTAAAATCCATCTATTCATAAAGCAGACACATAAACGAGGTATTCCTGGCTGCACCCACTTGCCATACTTTCCCCATTCATTGCCAAGTTTTACGACGGTCCGTTCGTGGAATGAATAGGTGAAATAAATTTCATACTGTTTTATGTTCTTTATTATCATGCAGTGGATCAACTTGTTGGTGTATTAAAAAAGCTTTACCGGCAACAATGTAACTTACAACCGTTGCCAAACGGACCCACAATTCCACTATCTGCTGTACTTACAGAATCTGACTGTACATTGGAAAACGCAAAAGGACAACTAACAGTAAAAAGTTCTCAACTACTTACACACTCTGCTTTACGGGATAAAAGGCGTGTAGCGTTTTTCGCAGAACATGGCTTTGGAAGAACGACGTTTGCAAAAACCATACTGCAGGAATGGATAACTAGTAACAAACATCATTTCACACTAGTAATATTTGTTCCATTGAAAATGGTGACAAAGGAAATGAAATTGTCCGACGTTATAGTACGGGATTTACCAAAGGGAAGTCGTTTAAAAGCACATGATATTAACAGAATTTTGGAACTCAAAACTGTCCGATGTCTTTTGATCCTTGATGGATTGGAAGACATAACAAAGTCAACTAAAGAAATGAAGATGGATACAGCTGACGAAGGAGACAAAGCGAAATCTTGTACTGAAGAAATTTCGAAATTACCCAAAGGAAACAAACACGAGAAGTCAAACTCAGCAGATGGATACGGCTGTCGTGATAAATTAATTACTGTTCAAGAAAAAAGAGAAAATGAGATGACGATAGATGACATACTTACAGCTACAGAGAAAAGTAACCACCTCAATGTTTGGGTAACATCACGAGAGGTAGATTTCATGAATTCTATTTCACAAGATTGGCTTAAGCATTATGGACAACTTGTTACCGTAACGATTAAAGGATTTACAAATGAACAAATCCAAACATACATTCGTAAATGTTGCTCATACTATTTAAATTATCGTGATCCAGCAGGATCTTTCGACAATTCAAATGACGACCCCCAAACAATCGGTCAGGAAGTTCAAAGGTTTTTGGAAGAAAATGACGTCTTTAAAGACTTCAAAGATACACCAATTCTAATAAATTTGATGATTCACATATTGTCTGGCAAGTACACCTCGGGGGTCAATTACCTGCACGACATCGAAATAAACAACATGACGTCACTATTGCGGAATGTGATAGACTGCATGGAAGAACGATATCTTAAAAAGAAAGACTCTTCGTCCCGGGAACAGATATCTCGTATCGAAAATAAGCTTGGAGAAATTGCATATGAGCATAATATGATGTTAGAAGAACAACTGCGGTCTTTTTGGGAGAAACGACTTGGAGCACACGATGTTACAGTTGCTGAAGATATTGGTCTTTTAAAACTGACTGAAAGTGCTGTGTCAAGGACCACTGATGCCAAGAAGTGGGCCAATACTCAGTACATTGGGATGAGATTCTACCATCAAAGCATTCAGGAATTTTTTGGAGCTCTCTACACTGTCAAAAATCATGATAAAGGCTTTGAAAATGAAACTAAAAGAACAACCCAAAGAGCTTTGAATTTTATAAACGAGTTACAATCAGCAATCAGATAAAATATTACTGGCAGGTCAAAAACATAAAATTGACCGGGATTAAGATTTTATATTGTTAAATAATAATAAATGCATTTTTGTTCAAAAAACTGCTACACAGCATGTTACTTATTGGTCCAATATAACAAACCATGATCCCTAATTTTACGAAGAACGAAGAGAATCTAATATTCAGGTAACGGTTAGTATTAAAAAATTTACCCCACGCCATTTGCGCCAGGTTAAAAGTGTAAAGTTAACACAGCGGAATGATAAATCAATGTTTGTTTTCACTTAATAGCATTGTTGACTTTGATTAGACAAATCACAATAATTGTGTGATAAAGAAAGAAAGAAGGTATGGAGCGAAAGCAATTATCATATCGTGTTTCTTCATTCCTTATGTATGACATTATTGTTTTATCTCAAAAGACCATGGCATGCAAAATAATAAAATTTAGCATACTCCGTCTGTTGTAATTCACAGAGTCATAGTTAATCGGAACGTTTTTCTATAGGCTTTTATATTCTTTATTAAATATTTTTAGTTTAATCACTGTCGGGCATTTTACGGAGGACAGGCACTTGGCTGTCACTTTTTTCAGACCTTTTAAAGAAATTAAAATAATGATAAATGAACGAAAGGAAGCGAGCCCAGAAGAATACTGAATTTTAATGTAATGGTCAATTTTGCAATGTAAAGATGAAGACCGCATTAAAATGAGATACATTAAAATGCCAGAAAAATTATCGGCGCGTTTCGCGTTCCGGCAATGTCAAACAACAAATACAGAGTCGGAGCTCAAAGGTGGGGAGACATGGGGCAATTGTGGTTGGAAAGTTTTGTTTGGTTCCTGAAACAAGTGTCACTGGTAGTATTAACTGTACGTCAATACACGCACCATATTCCTTTCAAACACAATTTAGAAACATACCCGTGTATAGCACATCACAATTCTCAATAAAATTCTCGCCGTAATTCACGTTAACATAACATAAATAGGTGTCACCTTTGTATTGCTGTCAGTAGGAAACCTTGAGTGGAATTGCCTCATTATTAAATCCTGTAGGATAGCTTGAGTTAAATAGAATTTCCCTTGCAATCACTTCCGCTGTTCACTTTCGCCACCAACTACCATCATCCCCATCAAATGAATAGCGGTTACTATCTTAAATTTTCAATCATTACCAATAGAAATTACCTTGGGGCCGCAACATTTACTCTAGAAAGGGTCTAGAATGGCCAAAAAAAGCCATGAAATTTAGAAAAGTTCTCGGGGAAGACCAGAGAGCCTTTCGCGTTTTTATTACGGCCGCCCATGGCAAAAACTTTGTTAGAACTATCAATAACATTTCATTGATTGTGGAAGTATTATATACTTAATCCTCAAACGCCGATAGTCAGATTAGTACAAATCCACACTTAAACTTATTTTTTACAGTTAAAAAAAAAACATAAGGGATCCCTTGTCCCTGACCAACGACAGACATGAAACACAAAAGAATGAATAGGTGGCAGGGGAAAGTAAGCAAATCTTTGATGATCTTTAATGAAATTGCATTTTAAAAATAAACAAAAAAAATACGCTACAAAAATTGTCTTAAATAAATGTTGTTTTGCATTTACTTCCCTTAGACCATTTTGCGTGTTCCATGGCTGCTTACAAATTCTTCCATTATCACTTTAACGAGCCAAACCTTCTTCATCATAAAAATGTCCTGTAATTATCAGTAAGGCTGTTTTGAACATGGTCAAAATGTGATTTTGATGATCTGTATATTGCACATCCGATGAGTTTTAAGATAGCCAGATGCTTCATTCTAATGGTTTTAATTCTTAACATATCTCGATGCTTCCTGGGGCGTTGTCCCCTGGACACGGACCAGGGCGTTGCCCCTGGAACCTTGCAGGGTCCTTCAGCGGACTCCTAGATCACACCCATTCAAGGGAGCTACGCACTCCCGTGGCACCTTCTGTGCCGTGTGATATTCCACCCATATTTGACCCAACTTTCAGACTTCGAATCCCATCGATGCTTTTTAGTTATGTGGGCGGAAATGACCAAGTTGCGATCGCATTAATAATAAAATTGCACGTATTTGTTAAGGATGGAGAGCAAGATGTACTATATTATCTGAAACTAAAATCTGGAGAACTTTATACGATAGAGTTGGTACGTGTTTTGAAAGTCATTTCCTATTAACGAATGAAAAACATTTTTATGGCAGCATATCCTTTACAGGTAGGAAGACTTGATTGCATTTCAATCTGGCTTAACTTAAGTGCAGGATACCATAGGATTTGGTGCACCTATGACTGACAACGTATCGAATTTAACGGCATGCGTTTACCATTGAAATATACCAGCATTTATTAACATTTCGTTTAAATTGGTATTCTAAAAGGCTCAGGAGGAAAAATTACAAGTTGCCAAGTTCCTAAGTTATATTACCCTATTATGTTCAATAGCTAGCCATATGTTTCCTACTGATTTTTTCAATGTATAAAGTTAATTCACGTAAAGGCTGCCCAGTCAGCGTAGTTTGGCCATTCTTTGCAAAAGTATTGTAACTTCAATGGTAATTCAGCTTTTTAAAACAGTTTGTTCATTGAATCGTTTCAGGAGAAACTATTGTCTGAACAATACGAATTTTAGTCTACGTATTGCAAAGAGGAAATATTGCAGACGTTAGTCATCCAATGTACATTGTTATATCCATGTTGCACATAGACTGAATGAAGCAGTATATTCGCTGGTTCTTGTCAGAAAAATTTTTTACCCGACGTTTATTTTTATCTTCAGTGTGTTAGTATTTTACAAAGACAGAATGCATGAGGACCTACAGTTGTCACTTTTAGAAGGTTGTTACCGAGTAGTACAAACTGTTGACTAGAAAAGATATCAATTGTAATGGTTCGTTATAAAAATCTTGATTGTAGTTAAGCAAACTAAAAATCCTTATTCTCTCAGTCCAACAATTACGTCGTCAAGAATGTTTAAATAACTTGAAAGGAAACAAAATATAGAATAATATAGCAAAGGAAATGCCACTTAAGACTTGAGACATGGTGATGACTTAGTTCTCATTCAAGTTGCTTCATGTGATCTTTAGAGGTTTATAAAGGTATTAAATTAATACTACTGGAACTACCTTTGTGTTATGTTCTTGGTCTGACTGTATCCAAGCCATTAAAACAGTTTATAATAAATTATTAGTTTGTCTTATTGTAAAGTCTTAAATGTATTTGATAAGTTTGGAATGAGCATCTATCCCTTAGGTTCTCAAGTGGAGGCCTGCTGGCCATTTGCGACCCGCGATGAGCACTATAATGGCCCACGGAAGATTCGAAGAGCCCCCAAGTCTAAGTATTAGTTTGATAATTACATTCGTTTTAAGTTTCATTTTGTCATTTCATTAAGTATTGCACAAAACTGCAGTTGTTTCAAAGGAGAAATTATACGAACGTTCAAAGTCCAGGGAAAAGCAGTCCACCAAAAGCGCTAAAGAGTATATTAACCCCGGTAAAAACACATCTCAAATTTGGAAAGGTGTTTTAGTTTAGTATGTAATACATAGATTGTATTTGTTATCATCAATTGCCTCTTATTGCTTTCTGTACATTTTATTTTGTGAACTATACTACATTTTCCTTTTTGATGCTATTGGTGCACATGTAATTCGTTTAATTCATGTAATTAAAGGCAAGCTTTGCACAATACAGATTAAAATTTTAGTTTTTCAAACATCTCGATCTAATCATTTGAAAACGAGGTTAAACTAAAACCCACATTTAACCATAAAGTGCGGAAAAGTTCAATTTTGGTTTTTCCGAAGTTCTAATTTTGTTTAAAATTTACAGGTAAAACATTTTAGAATTAACAATTGATTGAACCTTTGTTTAATTAACTGTACGACACAGAGAAGGCGGTGGGATTTTCGTGTAATTTCCCTTCAATATCAAAAGGTTTAAGATATGTTTCTTTGTCCCTCAGGGTCAGCGTCCATTCAGTCCATGCTAGTGTTAGGATTCGTTAAAATGAAACTGAAATAACTTACTCAATCTGTATGTCAACGAAGGTACCGTTACGCTTTTCCTTTATTGTAACTGGTCAAATAATCATAGGCGTAGGAAGCTGATAGAGATTGGGGCAGGGGCTGAACGTCGTTTGGGGCCGCCGTCCTAGGTTGAGGCCTAGGGTGAGAGGTGTTGAAAATGTATTGAATATTTAAGGGTTCTTATATGCAATGTGGTGCAAATTGTAAGGAAAATTACTGACCAATTTTGACATTTTTTACAGACGACAGAGGAAATAAACAACGGGTTCGTCCTACGGTTGGATTGAGGGAGGGGGAGCATACTTCCCTACACATTAAGACTGGAGACCAGAGCGCCCAGCCCCACCGCTTTCTATGCCTTTGTATTTAATGCATCTGCATGGACCATCAAAACCTTTTTATGTTATAGTGCATCAGGATTGAGCTCTCGATCCTCATACAGAAATGTTTAATTCCTTCCGATTGTGAACTATGTGTTTTCGAAACTAGACTTTTCAGGTCACTATTCCAGACTGTGCGCATTTGGTACCAAGCTGGAGTCCGTCCTTACCCTAGTTCTTCAACTTCATCGCATTCGTAATACGTGCTTGGTGATGGAACACCCACTTTTCCACCACATGGTATTTTTGCTCTCAATATGTGCTGCAATTACACACTACAATTAAAAAAAAACGCCATTCAACTAAGAATGTTCATCAATATGACAAGTTTGTACACGGGATAAAAACGTTTATAAAAGGGGCAAAAAGTAACAAAAATGGTTATTTATAAACACTGTTTTTAGAGACTGGCGTGTGATTGCACAGCCAATTCATATGTTTTCACTATTCATTATGTCCGTATGGATTGTAGAGTATACTATCATATCTGTAGTGAGATAGGGATACCGCAATAAATGACTACTCTTAATTAAAGGATGACTCTGCTCTTAGTCTTTTAGTGGGGAGCGTCATCAAAAGAGGAAGTACTTAGTTTTATGGCAGTATTACTTTTATACAAACAATTTTTTTTTAGAAATCCACAGTTATTTTATCGAGGCAATAATCTTCACAAACCTCATCTACGAAATTTTACATTTTACAAGCTTATCTTCATGTTGGGGCCTTCTTAAAGGATAAAAACGGGGTTTGTGGAAAAGCTTTACCCAAATACCGTTCTTCCGATACAAAATGCACATGCCCTGGCAAAGATTTTCTTTAAAATCGGTGATTTTAACATGAGAAGAATGGCAAATTCCTGCTAAATAGAAATTAGCCCAAAAGTAAGCTTTCCTTAATTTACATTTATATTGCCAAGGTCAATTTGGCTGAGCCAGGCACTCTCTCTATGTCTGCGTCTGAGTGCCTGTCAATAAGGCCTCTAAATAGAGAAGTGTCTCCCTCTTTTAATGTGTGAAAGGCAAAATGCAGTTCTCCATTTTGAATTAGTGCACTCCGGTACACTAATTCTTGAGTAGTTACGATATTTTTGTTACTGAATTGTTCCATTTATGCCGTTTACCTTTCATATGATATAATTTTGTTTGGAGAATCACGAAAGATATTTTTCAAGGATGTTAGAGAATATTTTTTAAGGCTTGGCTGATGTTTCCAAATAATTTGGAACAACTGCTCTATCTTTTTAAGATTGCAATCACCTAACCGCTACTAATGCAATATAAGACTGAATTATAAAGAGGGTATGAAAGAATATTTACTGAACAATGGCTAAGAAGATATCTTTTAAGCATATTACCCATCATCATGTATGACCTGCACCATCAGATAAATAATTGACCACGTTTGACTACAATGACCAACAAGGAGTCGATCTCATGAGTTGCTTATCTCACCTCCCTCGCCTTCTCGTCTTGCTTTGTGACTGATGAACTTGTCGACCGAAGAGCAAATAATGGCTTAAGCCAATTTGTCTGTTATACCGTGACCTTTGACCTATGATCCATGAGCCCAATATCAATTTTTACGAGGCATGTCGATTTGACCTTTGACCTTCATTTCACCTTTGACGTTAAGCTTTAGCAACCAACCTGTCGCTAAGTTGTCTGTGTATATTTTATTGTGACTTAGCGCTTTTTTCCAACATACTGATACGCAGTAAATAGTAAAAAGGTTTTTTTTTTACCTCTCATACCTGACTTATGACACCATCAAATGCGTGCGCATGCATAAGTTCTTATCTTCATGTAACTAAACTGGTTAAACAGGAGTAACCATGCAGTCGCCCCAATATTTCTTCGGAAAATAGGCGAAATCCTGCGAATCGCCTTTTATTTGTCTTCAGGTACCCATGAGATGTTTGTAAACATAAATACTACATACAGAAGGTAAAACAAGAGTTCTCCTCTATGAATTTAACAATTCAGAAACAAAAGTATTGTCACATGATTAAAAAGAGCCATTCATTAATAAAGATGTCGGGTATACTAATGCTAACTGGTGTAACTGCATTTTCTCTGCAAGTTTGAATCTGGTCAGACGTTCGTCTAAGAAGGAATTTGCGACACACTTTTTTGCTTTCACAAAAACACTCACACACATTTTAACATTTTAGTTGTTTGGAAAATGCAGTATCTCATCTGCATACACATTGCATGTAGTAGAATCATAGCCTGTATCGACAGTGTTGGTATCCATGGGTTGCTGTAAAGAAGTTAACTGTAGCATTTATGTCATAAAAAAGTTATGTACTGCAGCCTTTGGCCAGCCTATTGCACACAATGACCTTTGTAAATCTAATAGCTGCGGGGACGACTTCATACGAAATTACTGATTTCTAAAATTGGATCACCTTTATTGTTTACTTGGCAAACGCATGGGTGAAGCACTACAAAGTTTGGAGAAATTTAAAAGGAATAACGATTAAAGGCATGCCACTTTTAATTGTATCCTTTCCTTGAAAGAAAACTACGTTTGCTAATTGTACAGAAACATTCTGTTATATTGCCATGATTAAGGTATAAAAATGTGAAAATTAAATATATCACTGTTCTTTACAAACTGGGGCAAAATCGAAAATTGATACGCAGACTTCATCGCAATATTGGTATATGTAATTTCAGAGGAGGGCAGCAGACCCGTGGTCAGGAATTTTGAAATAGGGGGTGACGGCACCGGATAGGGAGCACATTGAAGAAGATTATATGTCTGTAGTCAGTAGTGCTACCCTATGATAACAGTTTGCAGGGACCACGGGACTAAACCTCAAGCTAAAACACGTAGCTTAAAGTGTGCACATGCGCGCGAAGCGCGAAAAATGTTCGCTCTTCTGGTGGGAGTTTTCCCCTCTTCTTGCAATACAGATACGTGTAAAGTCGCCACAAGTAAAGGGAACAAAGCTATGGTCATGAAGATGCTTCTTCAGGTCCGAAAGCATAGGTGAAGAGTTGAGTACAATTGAGAACAAACACGGGGCCAGGGAATGTCATATGGCAGGCTTTGTGTGATCAAGAATGATTAGGGTAGGATACATAATAAAATTCTCCGAATGTCTAAGAAATTATCAAAATGGAAACAGAAGCATTGTGCTTTCAGCAGGAATTTGAATAACAGAGCACACCAAGCTCTTAACTGTTCACAATTTAGATGGTTATTTTACTTTGAACGAAATTTTGCATGGAGAGAAAAAGCAAATATTTGAGTAAATTTGTTTTACTGGTAATGTCGTGTTGTGGGCCAATCGCCTTGGCGAAGGCTTAGGTACGGGATCGGTTTGGGGTGTAACGTAGCTCCATGAAG
>WURT03067038.1:0-55084 GCA_009936505.3 Holothuria glaberrima
TTACCTTGAATATGCAATATTCATGTCCTAAAGTATCATGAAAGATATTTGGAAGAGAAATAAGAGGAAAATTGTGATATTTATCTGTTGTTTAAAATATGTTTGGGCGACTACTTTTGCCCTTTAAGGGATAGCTCAATGTAGACCACATTTTGGGCAGAATGTACTCGATTTGGAAAATAGATGTCGTAGCAAATAAATTAAAGTATTTTTATGCAAGTTCGAACGAAACCGAACGTATTTTATGTACTTTTGCATTTAATCCTTCTGTTGCTCTGTGTGACATTTGGAGAAAAAAGATCAAGGTGGGGGGGGGGGGTTCACCCTCCACTTGTAGAACCTCGAACAGCGCAAAAATGCAAATGTCATGGTACACAAAATGGAACGGTTGCACTGTGGTTGGGAATTTAGGGACAGGTTAAAATTTGTAAAAACTTCTGCAAAGGTTCAGAAGCCACAAAATGAAAGTATCTTATAGTATAGAACTATAGTGACGTTGAATAAGTGCTGGTGGTCTACCTAAAATTCTTCAATGCAAATGATTCACGGTGCCTTCTTTAAGTGCTTTAAAAGATCGACTTTCTGGTAAATAATTTTACAAGTAGTTTTGTACATCAAGTTCTGTATTTTGCATATGAGGTGGTTAAACAAAGCAGTACCGTGAATACATCCTTTCAAATGAGCTACATTTTAGAGAGAACTGAGCTTATATAAATCATGATTATCACTCCAATCTGCGTCTTGGCAGGTGAGACCCTTGCGCTTTTGCCGCCTTACCCTTCATGCGTCTCTTAACAACCTCACTGACACTGCGAAAGAGGCTGATCTTATATTGTACTGAATCGACTAGACTTTTTCAGCTTTTTCTTGCACAGCTTACATTAAGCTGAAATAGGAGATGGGTGTCAACTGACATAGTACTTTTACACCTCTACTTTCAAGTAGTATGTAGAGGGGCGTATAGGACCAAATAAAACTTTATTATGTCATGATATACGTCGTCAAGCAACTGAGCGCCATACTATATACCCACTTGATCATAAGTGTTCGATATCGTTTTTTCAAAGGTGCTCACTATTCGTAACAAACAGTGGCGTAGCCAGCGGGGGGGCAGGGGCGAGAACCCCCAGTTGAAACTCTCGCCTCCCCCACTTGCCCCCAATGAAATTACAGACCGAGAAAAAAATATTTTAATACACGCCAAATATGTGTGCCTACATGATGATGTCCGTTGCGATTTTGTCAGTCCTAGAAAGATACTGTACGACTAGAATCCGATTATGAGCAAGTTCACACAGGACTCTTAACCCCACCAGTCATACCCTCCGCCCCCTATGCCCCCAGATTGAAAAGTCTGGCTACGCCACTAGTAAATAGAGGTCCAAATTTAGATAGAAGTAAACTTTGCCTAAAATGTGGATACTGAGTTCAGACTATGCTACTTCTGCACACAAAGATTATTTTCTCTTTACTCACTATAATTTTCAATAATGACACTTCTTACATTTCAGTACTAAACCACACTTTAGGGCATTTTGTTTTATCACCAGGTGGTGATGGTACAGAGGGGGCTTTCCTTTCTCCATCCCCTCTTTTTGGCATCTGTCTCTTTTCTGAGACCATCCCAAAGCTGCTTTATAATATGTATACCTATTATTGATTGCCAGATGAAAAAATATCGTTTTAGTCACGGTCTCAATTTCAAGTTTTTCCCTAATCTCCCCCCCCCCCCACACCGAGACTTCGTACATTTGACTATCGTAGGTGAGAACTTAACTCATATGAGTTAGCACCTCCCCTTTTTGTGGAATCTTAGATCCGCCCCTGATCACGGTACCAAACAATTATGTTTTAGATGATAGCACCTCGGTATCTAGTCGACACTTCAAAGCATCGTACATTGGAATAAGCCAATACCAGTGACATCAACCAAAGTCTGACAATAAGAACGAGCACTGATATCAAAAATAGTTCAGTGTTCGTCCGTCTGTCTGCCAGGCTTTGGAATTGAAATCAATACATTTCTGCTCCTTAAAATACACTTAAAACATCACTTAAATTTTATATCTATATAAATTTCAATCTGCTATTCAGACAACTTTGCCATCCTTACAACCAAGCTTTGGTTTAAGCTAATACAGAAAGCCAAATAATATACACATTTTGTAATTAAAACATTTCACAAATGTGTTAATACTCTGCATATCTTACCGTATCTGTACCGTAAACTGATATTATATCCTGCCCTTATTTTTGTACTTTCTTTAATAAATGTTATTCTCGCTGAAATTTGTACAATTTTTGGGTATATTCTTCACGGCTTTTCTAGAATTTATCAAGCAGATAACTGTTCTACACTTAACCCCGTTTGTCCTATATATCGAAAATCTTAGTCCTCAGAATAATTTTCAACTATTTCGAACTACACTGCCAGGTCGTTTAAAGGTTAATGCCACAAAATTGCTCCCTGAATCTTTTGCGAACTCTTCCCAAGGATAGTTTGTGCTGAATCTAAAATTAAACTAAGACTCATTTAATTCTCAAGTTATATTTGTTCTAAATTATCTACTGCACCTCGTAAAACACATCCAATTAGAAAGATGTCACTCATTTCTTTGAATGCCTGGCACTACACTTGACTCGTACTACTTTAAGTGACATTTTAATTTCATACTGCGTGGTTTAACTAATAATTTTCCAATTGAAAGATTGTTTAAGACTTCTTTGCCATATGTTCCGAACGAATGCCCCTCGTAATAATGCCCTCCATATTAGCTACTACGCATGCGCTAAATGTCGTGATATCATAATAAAATATGATCACCAACAAAACAACTATTGCAAAAAGACGGGTGAAGAAGTTAAAAAGGAGAAGGGAAGAAAAAAATGTTGTGAGATATATCCTCTACAAATAAGTGAAATTAATATTTGATATTACAATTTTGATTTAAATGTAGTAAGCCGAATGTTTTCTACATTTGAGGTTAAACTCCGCGTTCCCCGTGGACATTATCACGCTCTGTAGCACGCTGCAGGTAGTTCGGTAACCCCCTCGGGAGCCCATAATGATTCCTCGTGGCGTTAACTTAATATTCTGTTTACCAAATTTTCATTACCATTGTCATTTACAGTTAATCTTAGCTTCCCATCCGTGGCTATCGGATGACTGTCACGGTTTAGAGCCCTGCTAGAGAAGATATATGCCCGACAGATGGTACTCTTAAACAAATTTGGAAGAAAATTGACAATCTGTGGATTTAAACGAGAACTCTACACTGTGACTTCGCTATTCGGAGCCCACACGACGAATTCGAAGCGCTCTGTAGAAGAGTGCTCCTTGCCGATTGTATTCCTTTGGGGTTTAGCTGTTTAAGTTGTGGAGGCCTTTGTTCTCCGCTTATATGCAATTCAAAATTTTAGGGGGAAACCTACACCGGCATAAAAAGTCGATTTTGATTTTTCTTTTTTAAGTGAGTTGTCACTTTTCGCCTTATTTGTATGGACTATACAATGGGTTGACTGCGTGTGAGAAAACTTACTCTCGCACGAAATATTGCAGAGTTCTGTCGTCTAGGTTTTAATTCGAGATGCGAAAAATTGGGAGACGACCTCATTTACACTGATGTATATATCTGTATACCTATGACTTTAGTTGGGGTCTTTGAAAAAGAACGGTAAGAGTGATAATAAGCTAATTAGAATTGACTACATGGGAAGAGGACTCACGCGAAAATGCAAACGAGAATTTAATCTTACATACTGGGAATAGAAGAACGAGTCTGATGAACACTTCAAGCTCATATCCTTTTAATTATTTATATCGCAAATTATAGAACGTTTCCCTGCAGTTTTGTCTTTTAGGGGTTTAAGGTTGGGCTGTTCGTGACAACAACTTTTGAGTAACTTTGAATTTCTGGTTTATTTGTTTCAGCCCATATAATGATAGGCCTATAAGTAATCAAGTGACGTAACAGGGATTTCAAATGACAATTATGACACCCGATGTATTACAACCAAACAAGTGTAGACGTTGCTTTGAGGAACATAGCCTTCCACAAATTAATTACTTTACAATTATTGAGCAGTGACAGGCAAACGCTGCAATCAGAATATACCGTAACGTATACCAGTTGTAGCTTCAAAACAGTTATGAAGAGATAGGGAAGACGGGTGTGTAAAGGAAGGGTGGGGTGGGGTGTCGGACGCAACACTTAAGACTGGTCGTTAAGTCTTAGCACACATATCTTGCAACTTCACGAAACGCTTAAGATCATTACACCGTTCATATGATTTTACAATGTACGGACGATATTGCGTATGCAAGTTTATGGGAAAGCATAGGAGAATGACATAACAGTGGGCGTTCTCAAAAAAAAAAATCCTAACGAACGCTTAATTGAATAGAAGAAAATCAAGTGGCCCTATAAACTAGCAGTTCCATATTAAAAATTTTCATTTATTCTCCTAACTCATTAACTTCATCGGTCGATGATAAGCTTCGCTTTGATAAATACTTTTCACAGAGTGTAAACATACAATACTCTTATTTAAAGGAAAATATTGCGTTTAAATGCATCAACATGGCATACGAAGAAAATATCTTTAATCATAATTAAACCGTTCAGTCTCACCAATAAACTCTAGCAATAACTTTATCTCATCAAAATATTATGCATTACAAGAGTTACGGATGTTGTGTCATTTGAATTTTTGAAAGTTTGGGTGAACAAATCATTTTGTGAAATAACCGAATTTCTTCCTGTGAGAGCCTTATTTCTTGAAAAGAAAGCCACTGTACTGCCTTATTTCGAATTGTCTATCATTCTGTATCTATTAATATTGGTTTAAAAAATATGAAAACTTTTGCAAACCAAACGCAATATTTCCCTTGAAAGAAGTGATATCTTGAAGACCTATGATATATATTCTGACGTTAACTTAAATGAATATATGAAAAGCATAGACACGCATGGGAAGTGACATGACGCATATTGCATTCAGCAAATGTTTTCCACTCTGTAAGAGTATTAATCACTCTTTGTCCCACCTAGTAAACAAGATAAAACTAGTAGGCATGTTTGGCAAACACTTCCAAAATTAACAATTGAAAATTAAGCATTGTATTCAGCAGGAGAGTTGCGTGATTAGCGGTTATACCTCGAAGGGGGGGGGGGTTTCGCGTAGGGACAAATCCTACACTTTTCAGGGTGGCAAGCAATAGAAATGTTTTAGAAATGCGTTTTGAGTTATAGCGTATAGATTTTTTGGGGGTCTAATAAGGGGAGGGTGAAATGTATTGTTTTTTCTTCTAGATATTAAGATCTCATACCGCGTGTAATTACCGTACGTCATACTCAGTCCTGAAAGTTTGTTTTTCCCGCGTGCTACACTATGTTATTTTCTTCCTTGTGCAAAGGGAGGTACATGTAAATCCACTTTTTACACACCAATTCTCATTCTTCTTTTCACTTCTTCTCGCCCTGGCAGTCTGACCTTGTCAAATGGTGAAGAGACGTATTGTCAGTCTCACATTAGTTTTTGAGGCCCTCACAAAAATAGTTACAGTTATATAATTATCCTTCTCTGCTCTATCCCCATCCCGAAAAAGTATTCCGAATGAGATTCTTCGTACGCACGTTTTTTTTTTTTTTTTTTTTTTTTTTTTTTTTTTTTTTTTTTTTTTTTTTTTTTTTTTTTTTTTTTTTTTTTTTTTTGTGGTTGATGGCATAGTAGCAATGTCGTGACGACGTCGTAACCGGTGGTTATGACGATAATTACCGTATCTACGATAAATTAAAACAACGGAAGAAAAGGTATTCAAGTTGTCAATTGATCAAAATTACGCAACATTCGTTTACGTACCAGTTTTTATCTTTTAAACAGCTTGATGACGTCATTACACGAGAATGAGCGCCATACAATTAACCGCGCCTGAACTTGCAGTGTTCATTTTTCAATTTACCGTGACATTTGACCGAGTTACCATCCTTTTTGATTGAACTCGTTCGGATCCTTTCCATGTGAATCAGTCGTTTATTGCATTTGAGGCATGTTTATTTCTTTGTTCTTCTATTCATTATATCTAACTGCTATACCAGTAGCAATAAAAAAGTACTTGTTTACCCTACATTGTCCCTGTCACCGATGCCTTCTGTTAAAGCTTTCGCCCAAATGCCGGCAGGCATATGTGCCGCTGGTCGAGTAATAACATTCCCCACACGCCCGTGGGGCAAGCTTCCGTCATATCTCTGTAACTTGGACCATATTTAACAAGTATGAATCCAATCATATCTAGCATAAACTTCCGTAAGCTTCCCTGTCGCCACCAGAACAACCGACGCAGGGTGAGAAAATATGCCGCGTCTATCGTTTGTCGTTTGCAACTAAAGAGAGTAAAATGAAAAACAAAAAGACTATAATAACAGGACAGAGCAAGCGTGGCTTTTTCTATTAAAGGCAATATGTTACTTATGGGCGTTAAAAGATATCAAGTCTCTCAGGTTACTCAAAGTGTGTGTGTGTGTGTGTGTGTGGGGGGGGGGCACGTTTCCGAAAAAAAACTTGTGTTATCATGAATAGTGCAATTGGATGAAAGGAAATGAAAAACTGAAAACCAATGGCAAAGTAATGAAAAAGACTTCAAATTGTTTCGTTTTGGAAAGTTGAAGTAGATATACCGTGATTAAAGGGCAACTGCAATTATTCCAATAATATAAACTAACATAGCCCCATCATATTAGCTAATGTATTTTATAATCACGTGACGTTTGTGATGAATTAATTGTTGAATTTAGGTAAGATAAGCAATCAAGTTCAATATGCCGAACTTTTAAGATAAAAAAGCATGATAATCACTTGGAAGGAGAATAAGATGGGATGTGAAAATATGCAGCCGATGTCTCAAAATTTAAATGAAAATATGACAAAATTTGAAACTTTGTCAAATACAAATTGTATGAGGTTTTTTGTGAGACTTGTAAACGTGAGAATCTGTACATTTACTTTGTATATGTAGATGCATATGAGGCCAACTTTTATCTTACAAAATGTTGGAAGAGTATTGTTTGGAGAAACAAAGATATATGTAGGGATAATGCATTTTATAGGCTTATTAAACACTAGAAAAACAGCAGATAAATTCATTTAAAAATTAACTTTATCCTCCTTTAAGTGTAACGTAAGGGTTTAAGGTGAGAAGCATGTCTATAATTATACAGATTTATTAAAAATAAGTCTTATCCAACACATCCTATCAAATATCAAGCAACATAGCTCCTTCCTTGATATTGCAAATAAGAGAATATTCACTTATTCCCATAGTCATTTGAGTAAAATGAAAAAGGCCTTTTGTAGGGATAAAGCTTGAGATGAAAACACGGTTTGGCAAATGTCTCTTTCTCAAAAATTGATTTATTCTCTGTTTCCATGGTAATTACGTTATTTTTAAACTCTAAAATGATTAAATCCGTTGATGTTATCTTTTCTGTTCTTTTTCATTCACTTATAATACTCCTAATGAAAGTTTTACGTTGGATGTTGACGTAATATGTTTCCACAATCCTACGCTCCAAATCTAGGCATAGACCATCTTACTTCATGCAAAGTGCCATGGCAGACTTCCCTCTTTAAGCTGCTAATCTCTCCCACCCCCTCGGATTCACCCATTCGTGAGCACATTGAACCCATTTCCGAACCTTCGCCATGGGGCTTAACGCTTCCAAATTTCCCCTGCATCCTAAATCACGAGCTAATCAGGCATTCAAATTAAACGATTTACGTGTGCCGGTGAAAGATGTTTGTGTTGTGTCTATGTTCAGAGGCGGGGATCCTGGCCTAAATAAGTAAATGCGAAATAAAAGTCTAGCAAAAGGACCGGTCAGTTAATATTTTATATTTGCACTACCCCAACAAGAGTTCATTGAGCTTTGCCAACAGGTCAAGCTATCACCCCGGCGTCTTCCACATCAGCGTTCCGTTACTCATTTCTGTTCGACCTAGATATTTCATCGCCCTCATAACCTATGTTGACATTTGTCTTCACCTGCATTACAATCAGGTGGTTTGAAGCAATTATTCAATTGAGGATTGATATGTTGATTGGAGGAAGGAGAGTTTTTCAAACACAAGATTAAAGACTTCACGATCAATTGATTGAGGACCAAATTTACTTTAAATTTGTGATATTTTTACATTACATAATTTTTCAAGTTCAGTTGTCTTACAGTTAGTGGAAAATTATACCTATAGGGGCAGATTATTTCAGTGCAATATTCGTTTATGTATGAAGGGACTAATTATAAACGGTATCGATTATACTTTAACTGACTGATGCAGCAAAGGTTTCATGAAAGGGCTGAGAGTTGGTAAGAACGTTTTTTTTTTTTTATTTTTCATTTCAGCTGGCCAACATATATCAGGACAGCTAACTTACCTTTCCGTATAAGTTGGAAATATAAAGATCACGGTTAGGTATGAAGTGTTCAAGGACAGGAGAAGGGTGCACAAATTTATTTTCCACTAGGTGCATTTGTTGTTTACAATGGAGATACTTTTGTGCTTTTTTTGCTGAAAAAGTGGAGGTATATGTGACGTTTCCACGTTCTGTTTGGCCTGTCACCAATTGATATGCTGTAACAGTGCAGGATCGTTTATCCTTCCCTTCTTCATGTCCTACTTTGCCCCTCTCTCCTCCTTATAACATAATGCGTTATATTGAATTCAATGAAGACTATGTAACTACAGTTTTGAAGGGTATGCAGAAATTCTTGCAGCGTTAATGGACGATCTAAACAATAAGTTACTTTTTAGACGAAGGTAATACAGCAGTCGCCCAAAGTTTATTTGAAAACATCACCAACATTTTGCAAATTTCGGCTTATTATATTTACAAATATATTTAATGACAGATCCATACAAAAACATTTCATAGTGAAGTTATACTCAAGTTATTCCATGTATGAATTAAACACTTGAGTAACGAAAATATTGTCACATGATTGAACAGCGCCATTCATGAATTAGGATACGGTGTGCACTAATACAAATTGAGGGGGCTCCATTTTCTCTCTCAGCTAAAAGTTATCATTTACTTGTCAACGCAACCAATGTTTTAACTTATGATCGAAAAGTACATAGAGAGTACTATGCAAATTTTATAATTGCGGTAAATGCGCATTTGTCGACAAGCATATGTAGAAATCTGAGAGGCCTGTAAACATTTTTGACTAACTTTAAAAGAATCACCTTTTTTAGTTCTTAAATGTCTGTCACTTGGTACCTTGTACTCTCATTTTTCCTGTAGTGTGTTTGTCGTTTTTTTTTAACTTGCTATTCCGTAAATATACAAGTTGCAGAACGACACGTAAGTTGACTGGAGTCTGTATTTTGTCCCCGACACTCAACCCCTAAATTTCTAAGACTTTCAAGATTTGTGCAGTTTGCCAAGTAACATTTAAGTGGCAGATACCAGAGCAGGGTTCCTGCATTGTTGGTAAGTAGTTGGTTTAAAGGAAAAATGCAGCCCCCAATTTGAATAAGTGTACCCCGTCATCCCAATTAAGAAATGGCTCTTACCAATCATGTGACAATATTTCTGTTACTTCTTTGTTAAATTCATGCAGAATAACTCTTCTGTTTACTTTCAATTTTCAATGTTTTCAACAGAAACATAATGAAAGATATTCGTCAGCGAAATAAAAGGAGCTTTGTAAAATTAGCAGATTTTTGGAAAATAAAATTGAGGGGATAGCTTTCTCCTTTTAACTTACCATTTATAAGCAAATAATTGTATAATGAGGTCAACTAGTTTATTCATTTCCCTCTCAAAAAAATAGATTTGTTTTCGTGATATTACCACTGGTAGCGTGTACATGGTCTTGCAGTCTTTAGTGCAGTTATCAGTCTTCCACACTGCTGTGAACCCATTCCTTTTTCTGGAAGAACTATATCTCAATACTGGTGTCATTATACTTCTCTTCGAGCATTTACTGTCGAAGTTACATTTTTGTATGTCAGTATCAAAGCAAACTATTTCACGAATTACAGTTGTATCCCCAAAACAAAAGCTTTCCCTCATTAATATAGCTAAAATCTGTGTTCTTGGAACGTTTTATCACTTTTGCAGGATTTTCAATTTTCACCTCTTTTTGCTTCTTCTATTTCTGTGATTCTTGAATTATATGTAATTCAGGCCTTGAAGGGCAGTTACTTTACGACCCTAAGCGACAACAAATGTGGGAGAATCCTATATGGCTTATGAATTACAACTTCACGTCGGGTGGATAACCAACTCAACAATTTAGATCAAATTTGTTTTCTCTTGAAAAGTCATATGTAGATATTGTTGCTTAAGGCATACTAACATAACTTTACGTCGAAAACTCAAATTTGGAATTAATGAAATAATGTAGTGATAGATCTTGTAAAGTGTCATTAAAATGTGGTCAGTTTACATTATTTGATTGATTCTGATTATAATTGATTCCTATGTATAGGATTTATTTTCTTTAAACTTAAGAAGGGCGTATTCTTTATGATCATAAACGATTGGTTTAATGCAAAAACTGTGTGCTTTGATAATTTGTACCCAATTTAGGACGACAAATATTTTTGCAGGTTGTATGAAAGGAAAAAAATTGTAACATTTTTTTGGACAATGTTCACTTCTCTGACTACGTCTGGCTCTAACCGTCAATGAAGCTTTCGTTATTTTCACTACAATGCATGATTCTCTCATCTATATCCCCTATGAGGTCGGGTAAATCAACCCCTCGCCTTGCCGTCAGACAAGTCTTCTGATTCTGTCGCAGATACGGAATTACTTCTTTTTTTTGTCATTTTTGAAAAGTTAAGGAAAAAGATGCACTTCAAATTTTCACCAGAATAAAATGACAAAAAAAAAAACAAATTGCTGTAAGTGTACCCACGACCGTCATCTTTTCGTGCCTTTCACACAATTTTTATAATCCAAACTCCCAGTGCTATAAGTAACCCGTAGCTCGTCTTGCCAAAGTCGCGTGGTTGGTTCAATAATGGTCTTTACATGTGTTTCAGGTCTCTCTGAATTGCTAGTCTTAAAGCTCGCGTGACCTACGAGTCAAAGCACTGTTCTCGGGTGCGTTGCCCTCGCGATAGTAAAGAGCCGACGGATTAGACTCAGATTCTACGGATGTCATCATAGGACCCCACTTTTTTGTTTTGATATTCCAATAATTTATCTCGGAACATATGAGATTGGATTGTTCCTCCCACTTTTCAACCGATGCGACGGGGTCCAAAACATTCACCCCGCATTAATCTAGTGTCGAGTGACTTGTCACTTATACGCGGTGTGCTTTGGCGGCTGGGAAAGAACAAAACGTTCCGAGATTCCTTTCAAAACATTCGATCGGGAAAAATATCATGGCAGTCGCTTTGTAAATAATCTTTTTATGTCTTGAACCTGCTGTAATTAGGTTACTACCCTGCAGGACATGTTCCGTATACTTTTATATACTACTGATAAGTTAGAAAGGTCTAGCTGTAAATATTGCAAGCGTGAAGAAGATAGAGAAAAAGCGGGGAGAGGTGACATCTCCGGAGGATTGCCCTTCCTTATCTAAAACCATGCATCATAAATATTCCGATTTTCATATTTATGGTCATTGCTGGACATAAACAACCTTGTCAAAAGTTTTGTACAGCTTACAGGTGTTCTTTACGCGATATTTAAGGAACAAGGCAGTGGACACCAACCCCTGGCTCCACAGAAAAGCTATGGCTTCTTTACCCCCAACCCCACCTCACCTCACATCTTCCATTCATAGCGTTGTTATTCCCCTTAATTCGTTGGGTAAGATAGTTTTTGGTAAGGTCTACGACACCATTCTGAAATATCAATCATGTGGGCTGGCAGCCTTGGCTTCACATAAAGGAGGGCACACTATTAAAATCGCCGCAAGTGGGAAAGTGGTGTGTGGCGTGTCGGTTGAAATTTCAAGCCTGGGAAACATAAACCACCCCCTCTAAAAATTATGGTATTCTGATGTTCAAAAATGTGATTGCTTTAGGAAAAAAATTCGTAAATTATGAAGAGATCACTCTTTTTCGTCTCTACATGCTTAAGATTAATCTTTCCATCATTGGCAAGAAGTTACAAACGTTGATTTCTTGTTTTGCAAGACCAATGGAGGAATTAATCATTTCATTTCGGTGCAATATATTACCATTCCTGTCTCAAAATTTACCCCTAATCAGTAATAAAGAGAACACATTAAAGGCAAGGCAGGGGTTTGGACGTGAGTACTTGTTTGTTCGTGGGATTACGAATCCATCTTCCTCCATATCTGGGAATAAGAGGTCGTCCCAAACTTTGAAAGATGAACCTTATGATACAAAACTCTTGTTATCTCTTTTGCAAATATCATTTTGTTTCAGAAGATTAATGTGGCAGTCCTCAAGGTAAACAAAGGGGTTGTTTTGTAAAAAAATAAAAATTCAGTTACCAAATTATTATCTCATAATTTAAAAGAGCCATTAATGAATTAGAGTACCCGAGTATACTAATTCAGCTTGGGTTGACTGCATTTTTCCCTCAAGTATGGACTTCATTCTTCGAGTGTAGTTGTTATAAAGTCAGGCCATTGTGAAAAAATAGCTCGTTTGAAATCTGTCGAAGACGTTATTTACTCTTTTTGCAATATAAATTTGAATGAGCTACAAAAATTTGCACATATCACAGAAAATAAGTTTGCAAAGACCTGCAGACGGACAGAAGTTCAGCGAACTCTTATCGGCTTTAATGTACCAAATACATAGCCAGTGGACCTAAAAGGAGGAAGAGCTTATTTTGAAGAAACCATACATAATTAAGGATTCTCCCAGTAGGGAGTAAATCTTGCTTTTACGTAACACAGGAGCAATGATATGTTTTGCTAGAATTAATACACGTGACATTCTCAATGCGACTAACATATCGTCGTCATATTAAAATATTAAAACAACCATCCGGCGAACCGACCCACTTACATTGATAAATGGAATTATTTCTTTTATACAACCGAATCGTTCTCGCAATAATCACAGTTGATCAAGGGTAAGGTAAATCTCCTGACAGAAGGACACAGGCCTAGCGTTAAAGGGACTATGTAATCAGTATGTGAGAAGACTACCCCTATGTCTTGGAAACAGCTGTGGTTTTAACTGAAAAAAAATTCCACCCAAAGGCAAAATTATATAGGACCAGATTTTTCTCTAAGTGCAAGCCTTCAGTTGTTTATTACTTCAAAGAACAAAGTGGTCACACGTAAGTAAAAACTTAGCAGCCTGTACTTTTGTGTAGGCTGTGTGGGATGACATACTGATTTAGTCTCGTTTTGCTCGAATTACACGTCAAATATGAAAATCGTAACAAGCCTTCATTTAGAAAGGCTATGGAAGTAGCCCTTTAAGGAGACGATTCATGATCAAACTCAGAGAATATTGGCTGAACTATGCTCTTGTTGGAGGGAGGGCTAGGGTTCCAGCTATGTCAGGAATGAGAACACAGGTGCATACAAATCTTACCACTTTTTCTTTGTCGTTTTCAGATAAGACTTATGCGTGCTCTTAAACGTTGGTATTTGTGTCAATAATGCCATTTGTAATTCGGCTGGTAACATTGCTTCCGTTGATTTCGCACCTGTCTAATTAGGCTTTGACAAATGTTTTAAATGTGATAACGAGAAGTGGCACTTTTTCTGTCTGTAATTTTTGTATTTAGCTACAGTACTTAAAGAAACAGACTGAGATTTTTCTGTGAAATATAAGAATTCAATTCTCTCGGCAGCTTGGAGGCATCTTCAATTCTTTTTTTCTTTTTCTTTTTGTCACTTGGACCTATGCAGCTTTATTAAGGCAGCATACAAATCAACAATGTTGTACACAGATTCGCAGTGCGAGTACAAACTCGCGAGTAGGAGTACGAGTAAAACGGCATGAGCACGAGTACGGGTACCTAATTTTAAACCCTCTCAGACTTACGAGGACGAGTACAATGCCATGAGTACGAGTAAAAAAATGTACTCGAGTACGATTAAGGGTACATTTATCATTAGTTGTATAAAATTTTAGGAGGTGATTAATATAACGACAGTAACATGGAATTGTCTTTAAGGTAACTGTTTGTCTGTTTGAAAACCTATTACACAGAAATTCTACATTTAATTTTAATATACCAATATCAATATTTCATCTTGTTAAAATGAAATGCTTGGGACTGACTCTAGAGGGGAATACCTGTGATATAATAATGATTATTTCTAATGCTATAAAAACGCTTTTCCTTCTTCACTTTACATTAGATTTTTAATGCAGGAATATTAACTTAGGTTTTGAAGCCGAATGACCAACTTGCAAGGATGGCCATTTTTTCCTGCATCTAGATCACAATTGCAGTAGCTTTATTGCCGAAAGTTGTAACGTCACTTGGAGGCCATAGGCTACTGAACAGTGGTACTTCAAGGGAGAAAAGAAAAATTCAATTGTCGGGTCAATGTCATTATGTTCTAAACGGAAAACCGTTGTTAAAGTGTTTTATTTCAAATTATCTTCTCTGAGAAGAAATTATTTTTCGTGAAGTGCAGTCTGCTACAAAGTAGGTTTTTCTATTTCAGTAGTAGTGCAAATGTTCGGCTGTACCAATAAAAAAGAGACTAATAAATTCTTAATTTTGGCTTGTTTCTTCTTAGGGCTTGTCAGTTTTAAGATTTTAGCATTGACAGGAGTAGGCTAGGCCCTATTCCAACACTGGTTAGTTTCGTTTCAGCTTCTGTGTTCCAATGCATGCTCTCCACAAACATGTCAGTCTCAAAACTTTAATTAATTGAAAGTGCAAATTGCCAACAACTAAAAGTAATGCCAGCTGAGTCATTTAGTTTGAGAGGTAGACCCCAAGAAGACTCTGGTCTAAGGTTATTTCAAATACTTCCGTTCTAGATTACACCAATACAAGATGTTTCTCCTTGAAGTAGGGGGTCAAAGTACTAATAGGGAGATAATACCCTTAAAACTTTCTAGTACCCCTTAAGCTAGCCGCACACTACACAACTTTGCACACCGCAACTCAACTTGATCGTCGGGTCTCCAACAGTCGTGTAGTGCCATAGTTTACGACTGCGTCTGAATTCAAAGACCAGTCTTAAGTCGCGCTGCCTTCAGTCGGGAAGAACGAACAAGGAGTCTCCTGCATGAATTTAACAAATGAGTAACAAACATATTGTCACATGATTGATAAGAGCCACTCCTGAACTAGGATGACGGGCACGTTCATTCAAATGGGGGGGGGGGACTGCATTTTCCCTTTAAATACGGTGAACGAAGCAAATTACCAAATCTCTTCTAGTTTGCAAGTATCAGAACATGAAAACGGGCATTTTGAAAATTGCCCCTCTAAATTTGTATCCCTCAGTTGTAGAAGCTCCTTTCATCATTTCAGTGCAAAAATTACTTATTGTGAATATGTTTACACCCTGTTTGACGATGATAGGCTGTCGTTAATAAATACCAGCAACTGTAAAGTTCAACATGGAACGCGAAAAGAGAATATTTATGTGAGTGCGGATACTGACGTTAAATCCACGAGTTATACCATAGTACCCACGTCCCAGTATATATGCACAGTAATGTCCAAGGTCTTGGTTTGCGAGCGGTTAATTCCAGAGAGGGCGCTCTAATATTTTTTATCGTTTAGCTTGGTAAACGAAACAGAATTAAAGCTGCTAACAGTCAACAAACTTTTCTCGATGGGGGTCATACGTGCAAAGTTTTAAGGGCTTCTTTTATTTGTTTATTCGAATTCGTTATAAATTCAAGAGGATTAGTTTCATATTCTGTCGTTTGCCTAGCAGGTAATTTTTTTTTCTCCACACTCTGTGATCTTTGCTAAACGATTCTAGAAAGTCAACTATTAAATCCAACTTTTTAAAATCAAAAAGTTTTGTCACTATCATTTTATTATTATTTATCATTATTTATTTATTTATTGTTTTTTTTTTTTGCTTAGTTTGTAATGACTTTACTTTTACTTCAACATACTGTCTTTAGAAGAAATCTGAAACCGAAACAGTTTTAGAGGTATCCTGTCTCCTGCTAAGAAATGAGATTTGAATATATAAATGGTAAATCAACCTATGGAATATAGGCAAACCTTCAAATGATTCACGTTTTGTTGGATAAGTACGTATTTAATTCTCTAACTTTTAAAGATTTAGGAGACGTCAAAGGGCATGATGCAACCTAGATATAGGTACCTCGATTTTTTTTTTTTTTTTTGGAAAGGGATACGGATGGATGAATAACTTTTGACCATGACTGGTCACTTTTACATGTTTCCATTGCACACATGACAAGAAGCTTTCTTCGAAATTTCATGTAAGTTTAGAACACAACCGTCCACTTTTTATTTAAAATTGTTTCGTTTTCCCCCTTGCTGTTATATAAGTTTTGAACACGTCTTTCACCTGCTGACAATTATGTCTATTGTGGCATTTGTATTGTTGTGTATCAAGGAATTAGTACTGTGCTTTCCTGGTTGCATAAGCTGATCTTATAAAGGTAGGAAGGCCCTAAGAGAAATGTAGGAGATAAATACGTTTTCTCCCTCTGCTTTGTAAGTATAGGACCGTCTTGTTTGTCCTCTCCGTGAAATACAATAAACAGTACTAAATCAATTTTTTCTGCCTACTTATAAAAATACACAAAATACAACATCAAACTGTTGTTTGGAAGTCGTTGTATACGAGAGTAAAAGTAGACCTGAAATCTGAAATGTTCCACTAAAGCCTACTATTTAGGCAGAGAGCTATCATCAGAAGCCAGATAAGCCTTAAAGATTGCCGAGAATGATGTCTTGTTTGTTCAAAGTTACATCTATGTAGTCTTTTCTTGAAATCCCATGTTTAGGAAAAGTGAAATTAAATCAATAAGGAGAAATACACAAACTTTCATTCAAACTGACAAGGCTTCTTTCGATCGGGTGGAATTTAGTACTGCAGTCTGAAAGAACTCATACACTCCATGAATTGTACGTCCAACAATGTATAATGTCACAATTTATTTGCACTTTCAGTTAATTCAACAAACGTGCTTACTAATGTTGCTTCTCATCGGGATGACAAAAGAAGGAACGACAGAGAAAGCATGGCAAACTTTTCGATATTACATTAAAAACAACAAATACTGACAAGGGTGCCGAATGTACCTAAATAACTCCTGGGGACGGGGGTTGGTTCCTGGTCTTTTCCAAATTTTGACTATGCTAATGAACGCACATGTATATTTATACATGATTAGACTAGTTCTAGAGGTCAGTAATAGTCTTCATCATAAGTGGTCTTTCTTTTTTACTTGTTCTTCTTTGCAACAAGAATCACAGCTTGTGTCGATTTAGTTAAAATTTATTCTTTTAATAACAAAAACAAATGAGATGATCCCAATCTGTGGTTTGAAAGATGTCTGACACCGTGATTGATTAAGACGCAGCACACGTCAACATGGCCAGCTTGCCTCTATTACCAAGTGAGAACCATTCCTCGACGCAAAGTAAACTACGCCGCATGGGAAATATGATAGAACGGTCCGCGTTACGACGTTTCATGTCGCTTTATCAGTGAAGCAGTAAGGAAGAGATAGTGGGAAGATAAATAACATCTTTCAAAATAAACATCACTCCTCTTTTCGGGGTTTCCTTTATGTTTCTTCTTTCAGTTCCGTCCAGGGAGAAGAGCTTATCCATAAACTGTATTTGAAAAGTGTGAGGTTTGGACTTGATCGACAACCGGTCAACCTGTCTGCATTCTAATGTTTTGCCGGAAGAGCTGCAGTTGGGATATTCAGAGCTAGTGGCAGAACTTTCCATGGCGAAACCATCTAAAGAGCGTCACGTCGTTTCATTCACACCTTCAAAGCATTTTCTAGAATTAATAAGTTATTGAGCAGTCCTCACAATAATCAAAGGGTCGAAATATTTTTGGATCTTTTCGAATCATTTTCATGCAGGGTGTTAGAGAAGAATTGATGTGATCATGTGAATATAATGACGAGCTCATTTAGCAAAAGCGTGACGCAATGGAAAATGGATAAGTGAGATTGACCTCTTACAGTACGAAAACAATTAATCCCCCTCCAGGGCAATCCGGCAAACCCATCCCCCGCCCTTCACAGTACATAATGATAAATTTTTAAATTTTACAAGTGTAAGAAAACGCATGTTAAAATTCAGACACCAGAACAGTGTACATAAAGCTTTCCTGTTTCGATGTCTTCTTCGCCTTGTTCCGTCAGGGCTTTGCTTCTGTACCCTTTGTGTCACTGACAAAAATATCTGTCTGGGTCTACATGCCAAACTCTCTTCGTTTTCAAAGTTTGGCAACAGACCTGAACACAGGATATCATTGTTTACAGTGGACCATCAATTTATTAAGGACGATCCAACATTACAGCACAAACTTCAAACGTAAAAGGTGGAAATGTCCTACGTCTAATCAGAGTTTATGGGGGACGGTTCCAATAGCCCCTTCTTAATCTGCCTGAGGAGAAATGATCATTGTGAAAGAGTGAAAGAATTTTGGCCTCGCTGTTAATTCCACTAGTTGTGGAGAAGACGCAAAAACCAATCGGGAAGGAAAAATGAATCAAGGTAGCCAACTGGCCATACTGGAACTAAATGAGCACTTTTTTGAGCTACAATCTTCGACAAAAGTTCATGGGACAAACCCCGCTCCTCGTATCAATGTTGAAGTCTCAGAACACATTGGGCTGCCCCAAAATTGAACAGGGGAATGTGGATAGTGATCTTGCTGTTGCTCGTTTTGCTTGTTTGTCCCATCTTTTTTGTGGAAGATTGTAGACTTACGGCCTTCCAGGTGTGTAAGCTGGACTTAAACTAGCATTGTTTTCACTTTTTGAGTAAGTACCCAAGAACTGGGTGCCAGGAGATGGGAAGGTTATGTGTTCTTGGTAATACTTGGTTGCGTGCCGTCAGACCGAAGCCAACATTTAAATATACTGTAATGGTAGTTGTGTGTGAAACCTTGGTCAAAGCATAACATTCATTTTGTCGTTTCGTGAGCAAATCAGAAAGATAATTTGAGTGACTTTTCGGTATAATGTGCGCAAGCTTGACCGCACTAAAGGTGCAGAGTAAACATTATCTCCGCGGGCGGCGGGCGTTGACAGGTGATATTTCAATATGGATAAGGGCGTAATGGTCACGTGACTAAAACTTTCCTTCGCCACCCACGACGAAGGTGTTTTCCACTTCGCGCAATTGAACCTGTTGTCGCCAAATAGTATTGTTTTAAAGAAAAACGAGTTCGATATGTGGCAAATATTTCATCGCAGCGTTTGATTTCTGAGTCCCTTAGCTCGAGGCTAGATTTGGCAGTGATGCTCTGTAAAATGATAAGAATTACTTTTGACGGAGTGGGAAATCTACCCGACGTGTCGATGAAGGTGTTTTGAATTGTTAGAGGCATAAAAAATCTTGCACCTTCGAAGTACTTGTAAAGACGTCTTCATCTTACGGATGTGTCATTAGCCATGAATTATTTAAGTAGGCTAAAAGCAAAAGAATTGTTTACAGAATGGGGGTTTTGTAAATTTCTGTCGTCGCAATGATAATTTTTAACGTTTATGATATGATTACTTTATCATTTTTGTAACGTGATGTATTCTTGAAAGAAAAGATTTGAACATGTTAACTTTATGGTATGCATTTACTTGATCTTCTGTCCAGGCCCGCAAGCAAACAAGGTGTTGAAAAGGTAGGCGAAATAGCTTTCACAGGGCAAAATTTTTTAAGTGGGCTACAAAATATTTTTCACTGAGCGACATATGCCAAGATATGTGAAAGCAATATTAATATCTGTTTATAAAGAAGTCTTTTACTGGGTGTAAATTTTTAAGGGGTGGTTCCCTAGGACCCCTGGACTACGGACCTACTTAAGTCTGAGTGTTTCAAGTGTTGGTCTGTGTAAGAGTAAAATTGCCACCTAGACTTCAGCAATCTATTAATTGTTGACTAGTAAGATGACTTTTAGGTGTGCAACCTCTCTAGGTATTCAGGACAATGGAATGTTCTTCTGTTTACACTACTAAATTCAGGGGCGTATCCAGGATTTTACAACAGAGGGGAGGGCGGAGATAACTCCATGAGGGCAAAGTTCGAATCTTAAAGGCGTCAAATGTACGAACCCTCGTTGGGGGAGGGGGTGAGGGAAATTTTTGAAATTAGACGATGTTAAATGATAGTTCCTGGTACCAGTCAATCAAGTTAAATATCCAGGCAAACATTTCTTGCCCATCATCGGTTCTATGACGTCCTACCACTACAATTTCGGAATAGGCTTATTAGTATCATCATTTACTCTTAACGTGGCCAAAAACGGAGGGTTTAGGGGAATTTGTAGAATAATAGACTATTCGATGCCACTTCTTGACTCTTGCAAATCTATATAACTGGTTCATATACACAAAGAATTATTTTGTATAAGTACCATTTTAATGAAGTGTAACCAGTGCTGCAACTAAGGCTATGCAGCAAGCAGATCCGGCAAAAATTTCAGAAGAAGGGGTGGAAAGTTCTTCCCTACAAACATTTTGACATTGTGCATTGTCACACTTGATTTTCTGGCATCTTGTAGTGTACGGCCCTCAAGACCATTTGATCGGCACGCTGGGCAGTTCACAAATATATTTTCAGAAACACATGAGATTGAAGTGATGATAATTTTAACCCACCACTTACTTTATCCCACCTACCATTTAGGGGACAGTTTTAGGTAAATATGCGGCACAACACCTCTGCACTCTAAAAACGATGTTCAGGAATTAAATATTTTTCTAAACACTTTTTGCCCCACTTTGTAAACATGTTTAGATGTTCAATTCACTTGTCTAATTCCTAAACATTCTGTTTCGAAACACGTTTAATGCTACGGGAAGCACGGGCAAAAGGAACCGCCCGGGCAAAAGACAATCACCCCGATAGACTAGCCATGTTAAGCTGCTGACGTTCAAAGATCTATCCAGTATGTGACTTGTCACATGGCAACTACTGGCCCCCTACAAACGTTTGCGACTGACAGAGTAGACAACAGTAGGAAGAAAAAAAAATACCCACATTATAAAAATGTAAGGATGAAACTTGACTGTTCGTACTAGGTGAAGGGTCCATTGATATGATGTACCCATATAATGCTACAAAGTGCATGAAGCATTATTTGACAAAAGGTAATAGCTGACAAATTCACGTGTGGGCTAGCTGTTGCGGCACTTAATGAAAAATACACTCTGGGCAAAAGGAACCGGGTAAAAGGGACCCTTGGTTCCCTTTGCACATGATTAACACTATGTATGCGATGTGTGTTAACATTATGTTTGAACAGGAAAAGCTGCATTGTTGGGAATGGATGACTGGATTAGGGTGGACATATATAAGTCAAGTCATTTTGGCTGATGACCAAGTCAAGTCAATATACGACTCGAGTCCGAGTCAGTGACTTGTTACAACACTGCTGGCTGGTCATGTTGGCTTCAGCCACCACCCACCACCATTGGTTACGCCTACTAAGGAACAACCTTTTCAGTCAATTATAAACCCATTACAGAGTGCATTGTTGACTATATTCATGGTTCCTGTTGCCCATTGGTATGGTTCCTTTTGCCCGGGGGCTTGGGCAAAACGAACCACCACCTTGAAATTCTATAAATTGGTTTTGACAAATAAGTATAAATTCATTTAGCTTTAACTCGTTATTAATGATAAAACATTACTAACACTATTGTTTAGAGGCACAACTTGTTGAATCGTAATAACAATTCAGAAGATATGAGGGATCGAAGTTAAGTGGTTCCTTTTGCCTGGATTTCCCCTAAATATTTAGTGTTTATCACTAAACATGTTTAGAATTTAAACGTGTTTACAAAGTGGGGCAAAATAAGTGTTCAATTGCTCAACACGTTTTTTAGAGTGTACTAAATAGTGTGTTACCACTTTCTATAAGGGAATCATACTTTGCAGCATACATTGTATACCATTGTATGCATAAACTAGGTAAAACCCTCATACTTGGGAATTCTTTAAGGAGCGCCTCCCTGGTTGCACTACTGCTGGTACGATACCGCTTTGCATGGGATATATGCCACAAGGTATTGAAGGCAAGTGTAGGGTCACATCTGTCCCCAGTACGAAAACTCAGAGAAAATATTTTCTTGGGCCTATGTTACTTCAAGTGGAACTGGAGGTCAGAAACCACTCGCCCTCGAATGGAAGGGTTGAAAATTTAGAAACGAGAAAATTTGCAACCTGGTGTGCGGGAAAAATTAAAAGACCTTCCCAAACGCTTGTTTTTTGGCTCTTTTCGGACGTAATTTTCATAGAAGCTAATTGATAATATTTACTTTGTACATTTCGAATAAAATACAAATGGTCAAATATGAGGTATATTCTACGTGGGGTATTTAGCCAAGCACATCTAATGTCTAGTAAAAATAGTGGATGAGTACTTCGTACTCATGCCCAAAAATTTCTACATACTGCATAGCCTCCTGGGCATCACCACTGTCTCAGCACCGGAGTCTTGCCACTGGACCTCATCAGTACACCCCGTGAAGTACTTGGGTGAGGGTCATATAAGGGAAGTTCCGTGTTCCCTCGCAGAATATGGGACCGTTGGTGCGCGTGTAACATAGCCCTTCAAAGGGAAAAGGTTCCCCACCTCTCACATTAGTCATCATGAAGGATCAAAAGCAAATGAGATTAATTCATATAAACTATTTCGACCCTGCTAACTTAATTATGACCTTGGCTCCAAAATTTTTCCCTCTGTCTAGTGCAGGGGCACTCAAGTGTTTTGGGCCACGGGTCGCATTTTTTCTATCCTGCTACCTTTGTTATACAGTAGCCAGCAGGGGATATCCTGGGTTTGGAGAAAGGGCCTCAACCTTGAGGGTGAAGTCCATACCAAAATCTTCGAAAAAGCAGGCTCAGTAGGGTAAGGGATTCTAGGGAAGTTGGGTTGTGCAGGCCGGTAGTTAAGGGAGCCAAGGGGCGAAACACCCCGTGAAATATTTTTCGCCTCCTAGAAAGTTTCAAGTTGCGGTCAAGTTTGCATTGACTTAATACATTTTTACACATTTGGCCTCCTGAAAATTATTTCGCCCCCTGGAAGCCACCCCCTGCAGTACCTTGTCTGGCTACGGGCGTGGGGGTTGTGTTTTTAATGAGGGCAGTAAGGGATTAAAACTGACCTCAGTCACCCAAGGTCGGGGCTGATGTGAGAAAAATAGACATTGCAGACCCGCTAGATAGAAAGAAAAGCACTTTGCCACGCAAATTTGAAACTGACAATTTCATTGTCCAGCCAGCCCTGTAACTGAGTTGGCTGTGTGACCATACGCTCCGAATCCGAGTTGATCTGCAGCCCGTTCCTGGTCAGTTTCAATCCTGCAACTTCCCATTCTGCAGATCTGAGTCTAGCGGCAACTCCTTGGTCAGGCACGGACTCGAATTCGAAACCGCGATTCCTCGGGCGTTTCAGTCCTGTATGAACCCTTTTAAAATAAGCAACCCAAGGAGTCAGGGCTACCCTAATAAAAATTGTTAGATTAAACATTGTTGATCGGAATAAGTATACATAAACTTTGCAGCTTTGAGATCGTCCCAAAAAAAGGCGGTGCTGCAAAGGGGGGCTAGAGCCGGGAAAGCCTCACCTGTGAATCTACGCCTGATAGTTAGCAAAGCTGTGCAGTAAAACTGTTGCAGTTGACAACAACCATGGTAACGAGTCAGCTTTATCCTATAGCCTGCAAAACTGGCCACGCGGTCTCTGCGTATAACTCTTATTTGTTTACTGAAGCCAGAAAGGGGCGCGAGCGGGATAGACTCTGCTCCCGGTGGTCCCTTGGCCTGATATACGTTCCTGTGTCATGAATTTGAAATTTGTAATTTGAAAATGATGCACCATAAAGTTACACGTGACCAAGCCCGAGGACACAACGGTCACTTAGTGTGTCTCTGACCAAAATAGTGTCAGCGATGTTGTTATAGAGTAACTTTCTCAGCAGGAATGCTGTACTGATAAAGTTATAGCAAGATGATTTGGACACCTTTGTCCAATAGAGTTAGTAGCTGTCATAACAAATGGTTTGACAGAAAATTAGAGCTTGCACCAATTTAGGCTAAATACCTTTTATTATAAATAGATGATTACATATATGGTTGTTTATTGTGTTGCTTCTGGTGCAGGGCAAGCCACGTTTTAACTAAACGTCGCATTTGTGATTATAACTGGCTCATATTGAAATTTACTTTGATAGCAAAAACAGGCGCGTAGCCAGGATTTGGTCTTAAGGGGGAAGAGAACGGGGAGCAGGAATGGTAAAGCAACTATTTGCTAAAGGTGAGTGGAACTGCTAAAATGACATTTTCAAGACCTTTTGATATTTTTTCACTAGATTTTACAATTTAAAAGTTACCTATATATTCAAAAGTAGCAATACTGGAAAAAGCTTTCAAAAACAGGTACTTTAGGGAATTGCGTTTTCGTAATGAACCCCCTCCCCACCCATGACTACACGCCTGGCTCAAAACATTCATAGAAAAGATAGGCCTAATTTCGAACGAAATTTATAGGCGGGGTGAATTTATATGTAATCTCCTTTCAAATGTTTTTCAGACAGAAAAATTACGCAGGGAAGTTAGTTGATTAAGACGTAAATGTTTTTTCGTGCTTCCTTTCTACTTAAAAAGATAAGGGACTGTTTTAAATAGCTGAAAGAATACTTCTTTTCTCCTAAATGAAAATATTTTCCTAGGAAGAGGGTTTTAGCTATCCATAGTATAAAAAAATCTTTCATCTAACATTTCACAAAACTAGACAATTTCACTTTGTTTTTAAGTTGCATTGTTTTATAGAGTGGAACTATGCATGGAAACTGACAGTCTTGTCAGATACACCCACTTTTCATCTCCCGAAATTTTATCCACATTTATGTTCCAGGATAGTAAAGATGCAGTGACGTAACCATCATTTTAATAAAAAGGATGTATCTTAAATTTACTGACCGTCGGCACGTACAAAGGCGAACAAAATGGGGAACTGACCGTCAACAGTTACTTTTGCCAGTTGGCAATTCTTTTCATCCCAGACAGTTGCAATTCTCCCAACTATGCAACTTGTAGTTCCTCATATAACTGTATAAAACTCCTCTTTGTGCAGACACAAACCTATTTTATTACTTCAAGGTCATGTCCTGGTGAGCATGCAAGGCTGTAATGTGTAACCCAAGCACTCTCTCAGCATTGTGAGGATTGTAAGCTACTGTGCATCTTTTGATTTTCAAAAGCTTTGCTGTCAGTCAAAGAGCAGTAACCAACTGAGAATTTTGATACCCCTACACTAAAAATATACTTTGGGGTTACGAGTGTATGGCTTTAAGAACAGAGACAGCCGTATATTTTTCGCTTAAACCTCTCATAATTTTTGCTGTAACACATAGATTTTTTTATAATCCTGCGTAGGTTTGATTATGCGACTTCCTTCCTTGTGCTTGAACTGGTCGAGAAAATGTTTCCATCTACTTGTAAGAGATTAAACCAAAATAAAGATAGCGAATATCAGATGACGGGAATAAGAGCATGTATCAGATCCCTCTAGCCTCCTCACACATTTCATATTGTGTTTTTCCTGGTCCCCAGTCCCTAACAGGAATTTGAGGTGCCTTCATCGGCAGTGAGTTTCCATGTTATCCTTAAACAACTCTCAAATCGTGTGACCTACAAGGGTGCATGATCGTAAAGGAAAAGTGCGAAAGGCCCTACACCTCTAATTTGGTACCCCGCTGAGCGTAGCCTACTTTTGTAAATAGCAGACCCATTTGTGTCTAACTTCCATAGGTATGGTTCATGTTACCGGTCACAATACAGAAACGAAACGAAATCTGAATTAAAAGGATTCAAATGTACAAAAATAACTCCAAGGGTGCAACGCCTCATGGCGCATGTAGGAGACGGGTTAAGGGTCGTTTTTCTTTGCTTTTGCACCCTACGTTCACCTAGTTCCCAACAGGAAAAAAAGCCACGCTTGATAAGATTATTCCAAATGAGATATTAAAATGAGAAGGCCGGATATCAATTTCAACTGGTTGTAATAACGTCTTAATACTAACGATAACGGTTACAACAACATTCGTCCCTGTGGATTCCATACCGATTTCTATGTTCATGTGTGTCCCAGACAGCACGTAAGACCCTTACAAATCGTGCATGGTTCAACGTAAGGAGCTGTCATATCTATGAGCGTTATCTATCAACTTATAACGATTTGTTTAAAATACACACCTTTTCGTGACGGGTATAGCGTATAATACCCCTTGATTCAGTGAGTATATTAGGGATAGGCCTAAAAAGGAGTAGACTCTGCAGAGTCTGTTTGGAGATATTTTACTCCCTCTATTGTAAGACCTTTAGTTCTTGCTATTCAGTGAGATGGTTTTCTCCCCTCACTATGCGTCCTCCTCACAGGCGGCCGTGGATCTCAGGATAGGCACAGATTAGTGACTAAGCACAACTTTTGAGAGATTTTTTGCAAAGGCACAGACGAGAGGGTTAATGAGTTCGCCTAAAAGACTTTGCAAAGTCTAAAAAAGGGGCCGCAGCGGCTAGTAGCCAGTCAAGGATTTTTTTTTTATTAACTTGAGGTGATTTTGTAAGGAAGGTTTCACTGCACTTATTTTTATGATATCCTCCCATCCTACACCCGAGTACTGTATGTTTCGAAAACTTTCTTTTAAATCTATTGAATCAATACTATTGTTCTTTTCCAAACAGCCTGACCGATGCTCCTTACTTTACTTGCATGTTTTTCATGTAATGTACTTCTAGTCTGGAATTACAAAAACATGTTTAAGAGATGGAAAATCAATTTAATTCATCCAACACCTACTGACATCTTCTTAGCTTATTCTGCTGTTGAGTTATAAAACGTTGAAATTGTCACTCAGTTTGAAAGAGTTGATTGTGCCATAACCTTTGATGTCCTTTTTGTACAACACATATGACCAAATTATATTTACATTTTAAATTATAATATTTATATGATTTTGGAAAAATGCTGTTTTCTTGCTAAGAATGTCGCAAGGAGATATGCTCTCTATTCAATTCACATCTTCACTCCATAACAAGAAGAGAGTTATCACAGCACAAGGTGCAGTGGATTTGAAAAAAAAATAGAAAAGCAAAGATGGTAATCCGAGTAGTTTAAAGGGAGAAGGTAGTCCCCCCCCCAAGTTTTTTTTTTTAAATTTGATAAATCTTACAGATCTTCTCTTATTTCTCTCACAAGTATTTTCATAATGTTCCTGTGTAAATTCATTGAATATTGATGGTAAACCAATGAGTAATTCTGCATAAATTTAGGAAATAAGTAACAAGAATATTGTCACGTGATTGATAGGAGCCATTCCTGAACCAGTGTACCGGGGTACAGTTCTTCAAGTTGTGGGGACTGCATTTTCCCTTTAAGAGTAACATCATAAATTATTGCACAATCTACCATTTAAACTGAGTGAATATATCAACACAGAAATATCCTGCGAACATGAGAACTGGACAAGCGGGATTTATTTTATAGGTTTCGTAACAAATCTTTATGAAATTTTATACTTAAAGTACACTTTAAAGAAGATATAACTTCAGTTCAATTATTCAAGTTTCCTATTTAATTACCAACTGGTCTTTTCAACTGCAATTCAAAAAAGTGGAGTGGTTCTACTTTAAAAATAGTTTGGTATCTATGCAGATGTTGGAAAAGTTTATTGAAGCGGCCAGCGTACTCCACCTAGTTCCCGGACTATCTGCTACCCTATTTCTTGCGGTAAATCGTTCCAGAAATGTCAAAATTTTCAAAACTGCGGAGAAAGCTTCTTTGTGCTAGTACCCACGTGGTCTTGTATGGGTATAATGGACATAAGAATAGGGTTATAACCTCCCCCATCCGCCTCAGAACCTAAAGCACCAAGGAGGTGTTTTCCAACAGAAAAAGCAAACGGAAAACTGGAGTAAAGTGAGGTAAAAGTGATTTTATGGGTCACACGTATGGCCTAAATGCCTAAATAAAAATGCAGTCGACAACAATGGGTGCCCTAATAAGATCATGGTTGACTCTGATCGCTCATGGTGAGTGCACATCAGAAATAAGAGAAAATTCCTAAAATTGTGGCTAGTTTAAAGAATTGTTGACAAAATACACATCATTTAAAGATATTTTTGATAAATCATGGTTACACTGGGCTAGGTTTTCAAAGAATTTTATTCCGGAAGAAGAAAGAATGACCTACTTATGTGTTATAATTAGACGTCGACCGAATTAAATATAGCTAAAAGCAAAAAAAAGTTAACGCTTTCCATTTTACGGTTTACTTTTTACATCTCTTAGTATTTTACCGCCAATTTCCTTAATTATTTCTAGATGTGTACCTCAAGGATTAACCACAAATTGATGACGGAGGAGCTGAGAAAAATCTGTTAAAAATAAATTTAAAGGAAATCCAAGTTTTCTACCCATGAATTAAAGTTTACTGATGAGCCAAGAGCAAACTTCAGACAAATTTTGGAAGGTGAATAAAGAAAACTTCAAAGTAACAAAGCATAACTTTACAGATCAGGACCACGCAGGCTGAAAACCCTGTGGTTTTCTTTGCCGTCGGTGTCTTTCGGGACCATCCTCCCCATGTGTGAGACCCGACAGGGGAGTCTCTTTACTGCAGACACAGCTTTGCCCAGTCCTTCCGCACTTTTTGGCCAAATTTACTGTACTTACATTGCAAGTACAGAGATAACTGACTGTTAACTTGGTCTGGAGTTCACTTCTGAACATGAAGACCGGTCAAGTCATTGAAGCCGTAATTCCCCATATATGGAAAGTTTAAATACACAGCCTGATACAAAACTTGCTCTTTTATTCGCCATCCATACATAAACAGCTCAAGACAGGCGTTTTCGAGAGGTTGGTACTTTGTTCTGAATTGAGTTTATCTTCTGTACACAACCACCTCCATCATTTTAATAATGTTTTACTTCATTTTAAAATTTAAAAGTTATTCATGTATTGCAAAGGCTTCCAATCGAAATAATTTTCTAACAGTTGGTGATTTGAAGCATTATAGGCCTATTTCTCTTCTGGGTGATGGGGGCTAAGTCCCCCACACGTGACTATAGAGCCTTTTGCAGCACTATCTTTTACCACTGGCAGACACTCTCCCTAATTACTTACTGCCATTACGACACCCCTCATCGAAGCAGGAAAGTGCTTACTTTCCTTAAGGATACCATGCAATGCTTAATTTCAATTGTTTTTCAAGCAGCGTTTTTAAAGTACATTCAGATTCGATATGAATTTCAATGCCAAGTAGCATTTGATTTAAAATAAAATTGCCGTAAGTAAATATCCGTACAAATCTTAGACATACCTCAGACAAAACGATGTTATGAATTCAATTTGCGTAATTCTGTAATTCTCTCGTCGTTTTGATATTTTGGAGTCATGTATAATTTAATACTCTTTTACATCTTTGTTATACATTCTGACTAAGTGTTTCGCGAAACTAATACTCCCCACAGGGAATTGAATGATACTTATGTACTTTGCTTAACACGATTAGCATTAACACTTTTGGCTATGCCAACGATAGGCGTCAACCATTAAATGATAGCAAGCCAATGTGACCTTTCGTTCGGGGCGTCACTTTTATTCGGAAAAAGTTGAATTGACTTCTCTGTCAGGATAACTCCATACGGTGTTTATGTTGAAGTGACTGTAACAGTTCGAAGCCGTAGTGAGTGTTGATTTAACAATTTTCAAAAAGGCAAGAGCAGTCCTAATGATGTAGTCTTCACATTCGTTAATATGATCCCTTCTCCTCTGTTCTTATGTGACTGAGTTAAGTATACTCATTTTTTGTCAGCTTTTCTCCTTTGAAAGGTGTCTTATATAGAAAATGGTGGCAAGTTGTGACACCTTGATGAAGCCTTTGCAGTAACGCACATAATAGTCTGTGGGTACTCCCTCTACGTTGTACCTGCCGACGCTTAATTTTCTTCCACAATATTGCCGTGGACCATTTCAGCAACCTATTTCAAGGACATACTCCAAAGACTAGGAAATAACCGAGACATGCTAATCATTGCTAGCTTTTGGGTGTAGCTTTCGTTCAAACATCTTGTGAATTCAAAAAGATGTAAACTTATGTTCGCTGAGTGTTTTATGATTGGTAAATTCTCATTATTCAAAACAGTTCTTCCCATATCGTCAGTCATGTGCATTACTAGTTTTAGCGCGCACGTTTCATGTTCCACCTGAGTGGCTGCAAATTGAGCCTTTCTCTTTTGATATTTAAATTGGATTGGTCTAGGAAGAGAAAAATTAATGTAAAAGTAGACGTTTGATTGGCTGTAAGAAACATACAGGACCGATGACGTATATGACTCAGTGGAAATTATGAAGTCACATGGTGAACCACTAATGGATAACCCACGCCATTTTTTAACAAGGACAAGGTCATAATCCCTGTTATGATGACTTGTTGTGAATTTATGTATTCAATAGTTGAGCCAAAATCGTTACATCACTTTATTCAAATACGCAGTATAGGCCCGAACACCACATCTCCGGTTACATTTCGCACCAGTTTGTCTCCTAGGCGATAGCGCACAAGCCTGCCAAGTCGACGTTAGCGGGTAACCTGAAGCTAAGTGCAATTAAAACTTCGAAGTGAGGTGTCAGCATATCTAAGTGTGCAATGTGCAGCCGACTTGCCTGCTTGTCAAAATGTTTGCATTGTAAAAAGGGAAGTAAAATATGTACGAAACCCCCTTGTGGATGTCTTTAAGTTTCCTCATAGTTTGTCTCCTAATTTCCGAATCTCGCTTTTATGCAAAAAGGCAGAAAGCAAGAAAATGGCAAAAAAGGAGTTGAAAATGTGTTCACATCATGTGACATTGAAGCTAAACTTAGGAGAATTGGAAAGGACACGAAAATTGACGTCCAGATTAGGTCACGTGACAAAGTCATGTAAGCCGCAAATTTTCTCAGAACTAAAAAAAAAATATGTTTGGATTTTTTTTTTCAGATTCGGGATCACTTAGTGCTCGTAGTAAATAGCTCGATTACACTGTTTTACCAATACACAAATTATCATCGTCGACAAAGTTTATTTGGTCTATGCTCAATGATGGGTAATCAAATACTTTTAGACTAACATTACGCTAACCTGAAAGTTAACAGGCATAGCACCCAATTTTCTTCTTTTCAAACATCTGCAAAAAATGTTGTAGTACCCATTTCCCCTCCCCCCATCCATCAAAGAAATTGCGTCATATTTGTCCTATATCACTTGAGAAGTTTTACGTGACGTCACACGTTTCTAAAAGTTACTCTGCTGCAACAGGGTGTGTACGACACGCTCATGCAAGACGAGGCATTGACATAATTACCACACGACGGTCAAAATGTCCGTCACAGAGAAACAAGCGTCGCAATGACGTATAAGAAAATCATTTATGTACGTTAACGATTGACTCCACGGCTGACTGGCTGGCGAAACAGGCCTACTGATCAGTCAGATTAAAACTACCAACTTACTTTGCCTTTTGTATAGTATCAATAATATTTTGCATTTTCTATGTGCACTCGCGCAGCGTGTACATCTACGGCTCCTCTCGCGCACAAGTGCATAATGTGCATGCACCATGCACTGTGAATGCATTGCTCGTACGTAGAGGTACATTTATTAAACGCATCACGTGGAGGGCCCTTCTCTCAGCCCATTTCCAATTACTATACTAGACGTTACAGCTTACGCGCAGAGGTTTTGTTGACGGCACAAGAGCTTAGCCGGACCAGAATACAGTTAGCGCTTACGGCCAAAATGTCCAACATCGGGGAGGCGTGCATCGCAGTTACTTCAAAGAAGAGCCTCCCAATCGATTACAACACTTATTGATCTCTCTAGTCAGCTTATGTACAAGCTATATTTGATTCGATTGAATATCTTGAGTGAGTTATGCTTTTGAACATGCACCCCTTCCTTATTCCTGTTCCCGGACCACTGAGAAGCGTCAAAACGCAATCGCGTTAATATATATCCCCAATACTATTCTCCACAAGCAAGGTACAATACCATCTCGACCATCATGCTTCCGTTACAAAGCACCCATGACGTCATCGGGAAGGGTGTACTGATGCTACAGAATGTTATTGTTAACATGTTAAAGCCTTGACCGTTTTCGTAGATAATAATGGAAATAAAAGCAATGTTATGCCATGTATGTCAACAACCGATTTACTTTTTCCCAGGGCGTTACTCACAGAGGAAGCTGTCTATTATCGTTTGTGACGTCACACATTAAAATTAATTTAACACAACCACCAAAACTTAGTCTCAACTTTTTCTTCATAGCTATACCAATACTAAATTACAAGACATCTACATACGTATGCATGAACGCAGCGATATTTGAGGGTGATAAACATAAACGCACCGAAAGACATGTCACATGGAGGAGAAAGGTGTTTGCCCTGTAATTTGCCAAACAATTCATGACATGAATTTTGCCATGAGAAAGACATTTTCCATATAGTCGATAGTTTTTTTTAATGGATGGGGCCGGGGAGGGGTTACCTCTCAGACCTGGCCATGTATGCCTATGGTTGCACACGCGGTGTCATCGATTTGATAAAGGAGAAGACAAGATTTTTCTTCCAGATTGTTGTTCCAGCCCTGCCCCAACGTTGAAAGTACTTGCCTTTAGTTATGAAAATAAAATAAAAAAGAGAACTTTCTAAGGAGCAACTATTGAAACTTAAAAGTCATGTAGGGTATCACCAGTCATGCAGAAAGGTTGATTCTAGGCTACACACAAGTTATGAATTACTTTTCTAGTCTGTAGTCTATCACGATATGTTTCTCAAGGATACCGGTAGTTATTACGTAAGCTAGTGTAACTTCCTTTCAAGAAAAGCCAGTAAGTGGCTTGCCAAAACTATTGCAGACTTTTGACTTTCTTTCAATTTCACGAAGGCAAAATAAAATATAAAATCCTTCCTTGCAAATGTACTTCGGTATATCTAACAGAGTTGCCAAAGGTGACCTACACAACCATAAGTTACAAAAACCAGACTCGCCAAATTCACGAAAAATGAACACCAAGTTTCAACTTAGGTGAACTAGAAAGTGTTTTAACAGTTTAAAAGACTAATTAGAATTTTTATCATCAATTATTTCTTATTTTATCAAATATTTTATTGATCAACACATATTAAGTGAGATATCAAGGAACAGTGAAGAGTTAGGGTATGCCTTCTAAATAGACATGACCAACGGAAATAAAATCTAAACCAAATGAGGAAAAATATAAAAGTACGCACAAGTACGTTATTACTGTTTTATGTTATCACTGTTGACGTATTCTTTGTCGGGTTGAGCCCTGTAGAAATGTACTTTCTGTGATTTTTTACCAGAAGCGTATCCGGGGGATCGTTGAGAGGGAGCGTCCAAGGGTTCAAAAGAAAAAGAAAAAAGGGGAAATGAAGGGGAAAAAGAGCAAAGAAAAGGAAGTGTAAGATAAAGAATGCAAAAACGAGGAAAACGCAAAACGCTTGCTTCTCAAGGAAATCATGTACTTAGATGTAAAGAATCTCGTGGCGGTTAATCGTCATTTTACATAAATGGGATTTTTACATGGTCTTCGTAAACGTTTTTGGTCTCAAGGTTGCTATAGCTTTGTGCGAAAAACTTTCAATTTGACCAAGGTGTTGCTATAGACCGTCGAGCGCACAAGTCACTACCTCCCGGTTATCATGGTTGGCAAAAAGAGCTATCAGGAAGTCATTCAGAATCAACAGGCGTGTATTCGGGGACGTTAAAGACTCCTCCTTAATAAAAGGGGAAGGGGATAATGAGAAAAACAGGGAAACTAAAAAGGACGGTAAGCAATGAACAAAAAAAGTGAACGGAAAAGGTTTAATTTAAGAGTTTATATGACCATAATGCAGTTTTACAGGATGATCACGTAAACATAGTGTGTCATACTTATTGAAGAATCTTTAAAGGATAATTTAGTTGCAGCAGCATGAAAGGACAGTGAGGCAAGTTGTCCCTTCGACCAACAGTTTCAGGTGGCCAAATATGTTTTACTTATTTTTGTATAGAAAGAGGTCTTTAAAATGAATGAACATGCTGCATGTTATCAATTTTTATTGCTTTTATTTTTAGCACAAATCTTTCTCAAGTGCCAAATTTCGAGGGCTCAGTTTGCTTTTACCGTCAGTCAAATAACTCCATAGTTCTAGTAAGTAGTTAAGATTTCAGGGGAACATAAAGTTTCCATTGCAAGGATACAAAGAAGGGTAGCTCTTTCACGGTTTTCCCCACCTTTTGGAAGACCGATTTAAAAGAGAAACTGCTCTATGCTCTATAAGTACAGAATGGTATAATTAAAAAAAAGCTGTAGCTTTGTTTTCAAGAAATGTGGTTCTGAGGTGGAAAATCAGTAATTTGTAACTCAAGAATAATTTGTTGGCCCAAATTTTCAACATTTCATATAATTCAACATCCGTTACTCAAGTAATGCATAATATTTTGAGGAAATAAAGGTATTGCTTGAGTTAACTGGTGAGACGGAATGTTTTAAAATGATTGTAGCTGCTAATGTTGTATGCCATGTTGGTGCATTGTAAACACAATATTTCCCGTTAAAAGTATATTCTGGTGACTAGATTTGATCTTTTCCAAAAATGCAGTAAAATTTCCTGTATGAGGTAGTAAGATCCTCATCTTTATAGCATACTGCATTCCGAAGATACTAAGTTTAAAGTAATTCTGTTTTTATACAGCTCCCGCAATCTATGATGGGAAATCTTTGATATTATCTAGGCAAATTGATCAGACATATTTTTTTTAATTTCTTTGTAATTTTGACACCTCTACATGGAATATTTAATAACTTTGTTTGCTCTGACGTATAGGTATGGAAGTTTTATACTAGATATACATATAGAAATATAAAAACAATCCAACAGTGTCACATTTCAAGGACAAATGATGTGTTTAACTATAAAGAATAACAAAAAGAATTTGACGAAATTTCAACTTGGCATCACATTCTGTGACCCAGAAGAATCCAAAGGAATTTCTTGACAAAAGTAAGCAACTTCATAAAGGGGTATCTTGAGTTGGGAATAGAGTTTTGGTACGGGGGTTTAGATGATATGTACTGAAATATTTTTTTTCTTTCATATAAGGTCCTCTAAAACATGCCACCAGAAATTTAAAGAAAATTGAAATCCTTGCAGGCTCAATCTAGACTTGCCTTTGTATCAAACATATTTTGTCATAAAATAAATATCTCAGTACAGAGCCTGTGAACGATTTGTATAACGGAAAATGACTAGCTGATGCGCACTGTCTCGTAAGATATTTTCTGATTGGCTGATGGTATTGCATTGCATCGATTGTATCCTTTGTTAAGGTTAGGAATTAGTTAGGGATTAGGGTTAGCCTAAGCCAGTCATAAAATATTCTTCCGAGACAGTGCGCATTGGCCCAAAATGATCTCTAATGAAACTTTTGTTGCACCTTGTGCGCAATTATACAAGGTTCAGGCTCCATAAAAGATGACCATTACCAGGACAATTACACACAAAACCACCATACAGCATGTAGTGAACTCCATTTTAAGCATCTCCCAATCCTCACATAATTTCATGTAAAATTTCAAGTCTCGAGATACTTCAACTCTAACCTTATTTCAAATCTTTTCCTTTAACCATAACCTTATTTTATGATATCATGCATGATATGCATATCTCGAGACAAAAATGTGACACATTACAAAACAAATGTGAGGATTTGGTGAGCATCTAATAGTAACTTTGAATATTCATTTGAGTCATCAATATTCACCTTGGTAAGTGGATGATGATTATTGATGAGCTTGTCCAGTAATCACCCAATCCTCACATGATATCCTGCAAAATTTTAAGTCTCAAGATACTTGAACTCTAACCTTATTTCATGTCTCCTCCTTTACCCTAACCTTATTTCATGATATCATGCATGATTTGCATGTCTCGAGAATATGACACATTACAAAACAAAATGTAAAAGATTTGGTGCCAGTAATTTAACAGCTGGAAATTTCCAATCATTAACTGTGCCTCCTTATGTACTTGTCTGCATTTAAGTGAGCATATGGTTTTCAGAACTGGTGGAAACAAGGAGGCAAGAATGCATGCTGGACAAGGAGTGCTGTTTTTAAGAAGTCAAATTATTTGAGAGACATTTATATTAAATATAAACTTGGTCTTAAGTTAGCACCCCATTATTGTACTGAGTTCACCAGTACTACAGTAGGAGTAAGAGCCAGTCCAAAACGGGACCACGCATGACAGGCCCTTGGTGTAGAAGTCTGAAGGTCGTGAGGTTGGTCAGTTAAGTTGTGACCTTTCGGGAGTAAATGTTTGGTTTCGCCCCATGACTTTTCGCTCGAGAGTCGAGGGGACTGTGGAAAAAAGGTGGACTTGGACCTAGAGCCTAGCTTGACTGTGTACAAAAAGTTAGGGCTATTCCAAGTTTAGGCCAAAATTAATTTGCTCCTGAAAGTAGCGGAGTTGGCATTGGTCCTTGGCCAAGCACCTGCAGCCCGCATGAACATTTTGTGAGGGTTGTGGCCTACACCCTTCCCCTTTGGGATCTGCAATTTATGGCAATCTAGAAGACATTTCCGTAAAAAATTTTCGCTGCGCTCCACTTCGTGTCAAAATCTCGCTCTTAACTCCCCAACTATCCCAGTACAACAATCCTGCGAAAGTGACTTTTGACTTATAAAGAATAAACCTAGCAATCGTGTTTTTGTGTTTTGACTTCATCAGCTGTGCTAAAATATTTCTTTTTTCCTTGTGCCTTTTTTATCTTAGAGTTTGCTGACCAAAATTGCAAATAACAATTCAAGTTACGGCGATTAAGACAAGTTAGCAAGAGCAACTGATATTGTTGGAACGATTATCGATATTCACCATCGTTATCGGCTGATATTCCCCGTTTTCTTCCTTTATCGGTATTGGTAAAATGTACCTCAGTTAAATGCCGATATTACCTAACCGATATTTATTGTTCCATACCGGTATGTCATGAAAATGATACACTATTTGAGTACTTTTGAATGCAAATTGTAATATTTTCAGTACCTCATCATGATGAAACGACACTTCATTATGATGTTCCGTAGCCTATAGTTAGTTGTCGAATGCCTATTTCCCAAATATAGGTATCGGATCGGTATCGGCCGATATTGAAAACTGAAATATTGGTATCGGTAATATCGGCTACTTGCAATATCGATACAACACTAGACATTGGCGTGGAGCCCACTTACAGTTCCCTTTCCCCTAGCGGGAAATGGAAAGAAGATTAAGAAAATAAACTTAACAGGACAGAAAATCAACCAAAACGAAACCCTTATGGTAAACTAAAATTTGAAAGTGAAATCCGTTCGTCTTAAACCAATTGATAAAACACGAAATACCCTGGCTTTCAATTCTGGTATAGACAATGGATCTCAAATCAAAAATATCCTGTCATTTAGGTAAATTGTATTAATTTTCTGCGGAAGTTACAAACCTTACCTTGAAAATGGAGTTGGTTTCTAATACCAAATTTCATTGATCTTCAAAATTTTGAAATTATAACCCTCATCTTAAAATATTTTTTTGAAATCTATCACTCCGTAAATATTATGGGAGGACGTACTCTAATAGCACTTTGCCAGACATAACATACTGAGTTAAACTGAAACAGTATTATTGTCTGCACCATTTTTTTTTCTTAAATTATTCTGGATTCGTAACTTTATGCCACAGCACAATACTGTTTATCACAATGTCCCTCATATTAACAGGAGAAATCTTAACTTCTGGAAATGACGATATCATTGATAAAGTAATTAAAAGTAGGGATGATTACCCTATCTGTGTACTTTCAAAGATTAATTGCTGAATAATTGTTGCTTTTAAAATTCTAGACCGACAAATTTAGCTCCTTGTCCCATTTCCTATAAAATGAGAAAAGGTATCTAGCGAAACGAACATTAAATTATGCATCCAGTTCTGCGCGAGAGACTCATCATCGCTTGGTGGACGCAGATGGATTTTGCTGGCGATTGAGCGTGATTTTTTGCTCTCTGGAGGTGGTCCGAGGGCCCAACCCTAATTAGAACAGAACATGTCGATAACGAGGACAGAGGAAATTAGAACAAGGTACCCAGATGTGTGTAATATTGAGGCTACGGGAAAGGACGTTTGCTTAATGACTACTCCCCATGTGGAAAGATGTATCTTTGACACTCCTCTTTGCCTACATTCAGTTGGTGTGAACGCCTCGGAAGAGATAATTGTTCTTTCTAATTAAATGATCTTATATTTATTCATATAGTTGAGGAACTGTATGACACCTCATCTTTAGTATCTGTTACTATTTTAAAATCGCACTTTATTTGTCTCTCTATTGAGATTTAAATAGTGCCGTGGCGTGGGGACGCCTGTATGGGTAGAGCTGTCAACTACTCTAAGCAAACTCTAGTAATTTTCTCTCTCTCTACATTTCAATTGTCGAAAGGTGATTGTCATTTCGCTTCTTATCTTCTAGCTGATTAATTATTAAGGAAGAAAGCTTCTCGCAAGAGCAAGATTTCGTTAACAAAAGAATCTTCAGTTTTGATAAATCAAAGCGAATAGGATTGTTATTAAATATTCTCTCTCTGCTCCCGATGTGTATAGGCCTGTACATAGCATTAGAATCGGTTACAGCCAATGTTATCCGTATGAGTAAAGACGTATATGTGTTTATACGAAGACATTTCACCTCTTGCATACACAGATCGTGGCCCCGTAATTGGGTGGATCGCATTACACATATGGGCAGCCATGAACGGCCACGAGTCGTGAGTGGTTAAGTCCCAAGTTTCTCCTTATTGCGCTAAAAATTGGATGGGTAAATCGGAGCATAACGCCTATTAATGAGGTCAATTACTTTTTCTCGCGTTTCCTCCTATTTTGAAGCTTTGATCACCTCATTCAAATCCGGACGTTTCAATTCGGGGCACAAAAGAGAAAGGAAACTGAGAGACAGAAGATACAAGAGGAAGTAGATTAGACAGCTATTGTGTTTAAGATTGATGGACCGGTGACGTATATAAAACAAAATCAGTGAAATCGAGGCCAGGCAAATGGGTTTATACTATTGATCGTGCACAATATCAGCATGCGTTTCAATGTTATTTAAGTTGCATGGTTTGGCTGATGTAACCTCCTAGATATTTTTGTAAGGCTATTATTTTTTAATCGTCGATCCGTTGTGTAAAAAAAATGAATTTGGCCATGTTATTGCATTGCATTGCTTTTTTTCAAAATGAAATTTGTTTAAAAGGTATTTTGATAATTTGATAGTTTTTGCGCAAAGGTTAAAGTACTTTTGTTTCTCATTTCAATTGCTTTGCTGTTATGAATTGCCCAACTCCGTTTTATGATAGGGTTGGGCTCCGAAAACATATCTAGAATGCAGTATGGAGGTCACAGCTCTACAGGTGAAATGATGAACTTTTAAACGCTTTTGTTTTCTGACAAAGTGATACACTTCTATAACTGCAGTCACTCATATTTAAATTAGTGTATACCCATGTTTTTTTTATTAATCTTACAAAACTTTTGAATCACGTGACTGTAAGTTTACTATTAATGATCATTCTTAAATTAATGCAAGACAGACCGTTGATTTACCTTCAATATTCAATTTTTGTATGCCTTGAATCATTATGTAAGATATTGTAGATAAACTAATATAATATTTGTAAAGAAAATTTTATTCAAAATTCTGTGTAGCCTTCAAATTGAGAACTGTGCTGAAGCTGGATCCTTGTGCGGAGTTATAGACTTGCATTCTCTTGACAACCATTTCAGTCAAGTTGCTACATCTTCTTCACTAAAATATTGGTTGGTAAGCTTTCTGAACCAGGTTCGTACCCAAGCTGCCTGGCCGGGAGAATTGATTTTCCATTCGAAGGGCACCCGGGACAGAATTTGTAACACTTTGGTGAAAGTTTTTTTAAGTGTGAAAGTCGTTCTGGGCATGCGTGGGGTGTTGTCTATCCAAAGGTCATCTGGTCACATAAGAAGTTTGTTGCATAATCAAGGATTTTGATGCTAACTGGTGCAACATTCTGCGAATTTTGTATATTTTGTAAATCTATGTTCAACAATTGACCTGACCGGAACTCTCTATAATGAGGGATCGTCCCTCGACCTCAGCCACCTCCTGATAACGCCTGTGAACAAACCCTAAGAATTTACGCGAGGGGTTGGCACGTACCCTAATGAGATAACCTTATTTCCCCTAGTGCGAAAACTTAGTGGGTAAAAAGGCAAACACTTTTTGAGAAAAATATAGACTTTTATTAGTAGAATTGCTCTATAAAGAAAGGCAAATGTTACCAAAACGCTAGAGTAAAATTCAACATTTCGGTTTCGAGGTCACATTAAGCACATTGTGCCTTGTGTCACCTTCATTCTTGTATACTAATGGTTCGAAGTAGGCTTTAAATTCCTACTAGTTTACATCTTTTTGAACATACACACCACCCATCTGTGCTTCTAAGTACATTTTGGCTTTACAACATATGTACCAGAACTCCTACTTATAAAAAGTAGAGAATTAGTTGAACTTTACACTTCGCACGGCCGTCAGATTCGATCGAAAGAGATTTTGAAAAAAGACAACGATGTTTGTTGGTTAATTGCTTGTTCTGTTTATACAGACTGAGAGAAAAGAACGGTTCTTTTTCCATGCTTTCAAAAATTTTAAATCACATTTAACTTGCAGATCGAGAAACAGTGCCTGATGTTTTGCGCGCCATTTTATGCGCAATAACCAGGCGATCGTCTGCAAACATAGCAACCTTGTTAGCAGTAAAGATGTCAGCCATGGTATGTGTTCGCAAAAGAACGTGGGCGCCATGAGGTCTGCGTAGATTAACGTACCTAAATCATGTTATGTACAGACTTAACCTTGGCATGATTTATGTTATATTGTTTATACATAAATACTCTACAGCATTCCATGTTTCTTTTCTAAATATGGCTAAATTTGCACATGCTCCGTTGCTTGTGCGCGTTTCATTTCCTTCTATACGCGGCTGTTGTCGGGTTGACGCGTGTGTTCGCCGTACCATGCACAGAGACAAAGCCAGCCGATATGATTAAACTAAGATTGGGAAAGGAAGCAATGTTCACAAGCGAACGGATGAATTTATGATAAACACTGACATGGGCTATGATTTAAATAGTTTTTCATTATCGCTAATTTCCATATAAACGCTTTCAAAAGTACGGTCGTAACTGTCCACAAGATGTCTTCAGCCAGCGAAGATCAGGAGTATAACAAATACAGGATTAAGCTAGGGAGGGAGGAGTAAAAAGTTCCAACAAAAAGTTTTGTGTAAAGCATGACAAGTTATGTTTAATCAGAGAATTTATAAAGCAACCTCCTGATTATATCAAGTATTTGTAGAAGGAAGTGAAGCATTACCATTTAAAATAGGTTAATATTATGTTACAGACATTGTGAGGACCTACAGATTATATACAAGGAGGGAAGCCGGGGGTGGGGTATGGAGGAATGACTTAAAGTATTACGTTTCCAAATATTTCATTTCTGTACCACTTGTTCAGAAGAAAGAGAAGACAAAATTTTGATTTACATCTAATTTTCGAAAGCCAGAGTTTCTTGGATGCTGAGCTTATAAGACTTTCATGTCTACACTGAAAATAGGAGTGACGCATTTTTGGGCTTTACCCTTCTTCAGAAAGCAAAGTTTATATGATTTTTCTTTTCATTCCCAGTTTCCGGCTTTTCTTGATTTCTAGAACACATATTTTATATGATTTTTGTTTATCTTGTACGTTGAAGAGGAAATCGAAAATATGCAGGTAATATGCAGATGATGGCGAGGGAAATACGAACTGGTTCGGTACAAAAAAGGTCTCACATGTTGTAGCCAACGATGTAGGGGGCGTTTGAACAAACCCACTCCACTTCGTGGGAAAGTTCTACGCATCCGTGAGAAGGGATACTTACTAGTGTATGAAATATACGTGGGCGAGGGCGATTCACCCCACAACAGCTAAATATCGTCTTCAAAGAAATATGGAGGGGTGTGGGCGAAGAAAAGAACAAAAGTTTCTAAAATAGCCGTCCTCCCATCTTAAATGGTTGCCAACAAATAAAAAAGCCTGCGCGGACCTCAAAGTGTCCCAAGAAACTTTCGGAGCGATTTTGTTCCACAACATTGGAAAAAAGCCCCTATTAAAAATGGATGCCTTGATATTGACCGCTCTAGTTATGTCGATTTTACTTGTTTGTGAAGTTAACGCTTGGTCGCTCTGAACCATATCCGCTATCGCAGTAAACCATATCCGCAATCAAGTGGCTGGCTGGATCTAGTACATGTCAATTTATTTTTCACTTTTGTTCCCCAATTTTTAACTCTTATATTTTCTTGGTATAAAAAGTTGACAGTAAAGGCCTGTTTATGGCCTTTTGCCCGACACTCACAGTCCTTACAACGGCCCATTGGAATAGTGAGTCGGCCATCTGCATGATGGTCGCAAGTTTCTCCTCACACTCAGCACGTTTTGGACCTACAATTTGAATTTATTACTATGACGTTTTTCTCCAAATCCCAAATCAAAATTGCCGTCTTTCCATTGTCTCAATAGTGGTTGGTTTGAACAGGGAGTTGCTATTTCTCAAGTAATAGGCCTGCATAAATTTCCCAAATACTTGATCTATTCTAACACAACTTCTCCACTGGTGCAATTGTTACCATTTCTCTTTCGACTATTACCTATGTCAATGTAAAACCTACGCCTAGCTTAGAACCTTGCTTCGCAAAAGTGACCTCTTACAAACGGGCAGTAATCAATCTGCAACACGAACTGTCGCATCCGACGTTTCTTACCGGTTCGACAATCCTCGTACAGGGTTTTCGTCTGGAGACATTTTGTACCAAAGCTAGAGGGGGCTTCATTTGGGTCAGTCGGTTAAAATAACCCCTTACCCTTCCTGCTATGTCGAGAGAACCTTAACAGGTTAGTTACCTTTTATCGAAACGGTCAAATGGTTCCGTTACTAATTGACCAAAACATATTGTTCAGTTTTCTTCCATGCCGCGGAACACACAATTCGAGACATCCGTTATTGCCTAAGGGATTTGACCTAGTTGCACAGGCTTTGGTCAGTGCGAAAAATCGCCAGCCGCTTATCATTTACCTGGCGATCGCAAAATGTGTAAAAGCAAACACATTCTTCACTCTACTCGGGGAACAGACAATGGAAAAGAACTGAAATTCACTTAATTCAGTAGTCCTAGTTGTACAATAAACTGATATTTTTAGAAAAACGTTTTTTCCATACGTCAAATGTGCAAACGCAAAAAGTCGCTGACAATTTTCCGTGGGCAGCAAAAACCGCAAAAGATTCTTCGCGTTTTCAATTGCTCTGTATAGGTAATCGGAAGACATTGTTGTTGAGCTGTAACTTTTGTCAAATGCGGAGATTATTTGGGCTAGAGCTGATATTCATGGTCATAATATTTGCGTGAGTGTATGAAAGAGCAAAATTGCCCAAGGTTATTACAGCTGAACGGTTCATTATCTCACTATCTCATTAGCTTTTTCGCTCTTGAAATACTAGTAAATATCTATTTAATATATTTTCGATTATAAGTTTATTTGTCAAAGGTTATAATTTGTGCAATGCATAGACTCAAATTCACGAACACGTTGTGGCATGCGTAGACACCAAATATAGACTTAAATGATGTATGCCGAGTGAAGGACCGTGTTGTAGCTCATGGATATAACATGGAGATAATTGTGGGAATTCCCACTTTGTCTGAAGTTAAGAACGTTATTTTCAGATTTGCAAATTCCTTAACTTCTGTTTGAAACAGTTTGTCAACAATATATCAGAGTGGTAGGTGATTAAATATAATTAGTAATGGTGTTGAAGAAAGAGCTATGGCATGAATACAAAATTATAAAGTCCAATATGGCTATATTAAAACTGCTAATCTACTTCAATATCAATTTCTATCCAGGCTTAGAAATAAAGCCTTTAAAAGTAAAAAGTAACTTTGTTTCTCACCCACTTAATTTTAACAATTTAAAACTATTTTGTGGTATTTGTCTCATGGAACTATTGGTTTTTATCAAATTGGGGACTATGTTTTACCTTCAGCGACGGGGACTGCTTCTCCTATATAACTTCTGCTATTTTCTCAGTTTACTCAGTATTTGGGAACGTGGCATTTACACTCCAGTTGAATATCAGTTGATCCAAAGTTTGATTAAGAATGCTTCTTGATTATTTAAAGTTTTCTTTTCATTATACTGCTTCTCAAGTTATGAATGATAAATACTGTTGGTGTTCTCCTTATCTCATCTGAAGCCATGGTGAAGGGAATCAGAACCGTATTTATTCGTCTCCAAAGCCAACGCTGAATAGCTAGAAACTTCATTCATGTACTTTGATAAACTTCATCCAGCTGGCGTATGCGACAACACCATCCGTTTGGCAGATATCTACTTTTAATCTAACCGGACTAACTTGATTTTACCAAACCTCTATAGTCCCTTTAACCCACCCTTGGGTTCTTAGTAAGACAATGAATTGAACGGGCAGTAGTCTCCATGTGACAGGTATGAGAACAGGAGAAGGTAATAGTGTTTCGTGCTCCACGTTTTTCTAGGGAGCGAGAAATTTTCAGGAGCGGCATCCCTTCGTCACCCCACCCCTTCCCCCGCAAGCGTTTCTCTGTATATACGACAACATTGGATTCAGTCAATCTTTCTAGGGGGTTAAGGATATTGTAGGACATTTGGGAAATTGTAAATCTAAGTTTCTATAGTGACTTTTTAAAGTATAGTACAACTGAACTGACAAAACTGCAAAAAGTAACCTTATTAAAAACTTAGTATGTCTAGAAGAGGAAGTTTAAAGATTTTTTTCTATTGATTAAATGCGGAATAATGAAAGATAAACTACCCCCTCCTCCTTGGATGACTGTTCTCCCGAAAATCTTTCACCCAACCCCTTTTAACTATATACATACCTTGTCAGCCTTCCAACAAGAATGTCTCTTTATTGTGAATCAAACATACTTAGGTGACTAAGAAAGTCTTTTATGGATTGAATGAGAATTTTGAAGCGCCGAGCTTTTAGTTTTTAGAGGTTCTTAACACAATTGCTTTCGCCACCAAATGGTGTCGCGCTCACGCACAGTTATTGCGGGTTATCATTAAGCATATTGTGTATGATTAATGTGCTGATGATTGATGCTAACGATGGTTATTACATCGCCTAACCAAACTAAATTGCCTTCCAACATAATCCGACTCTAGCCTCTATAAAACATTCATACTTTCAGTTTTTTGTCTTCATAGAGCGATGATGGAGAAATGTGTATGCTGCGATCACACATTAAATAAGCCAGCTTTGTCATGTTCAAAAATTAATGGAGAAAAGGTATCGAGTGAAAAAACTATTTGGCAATTTTAGAGAAAGATCACGAGGATGCTCCTTTTTCTCGTTCAATTCATGAACTCGTGACACGATAGGAATGAAATTTGACATGATGTGTGGGTTATGCATTTTCCTTAAAGTGAAAAAGAATGTGAACATACATGCAGAGTATTTTGTGACTTTGAGAAAACAGGATGGAAGATTAATGACAAGCATTTAGTAAATTTATGAAAAGAAGCAATAAAAATGAGAAACTTAGCGAATATAGTATATAAATAAATGGCTGTAAATTCTGAAGATCAGAAATAATTTACGAATTGACGACCTGGTCCATTTCGGGCAGTTTTGTGTCTCAAAAAGCATTCTCATATTGCGATAGCAAGGTATTTGCATTGAGATAACTCTTCGGTCACAAGGGGTTTATGTCTTTATGTTCTCAATGTGGAATTTCACAAATTCATCAACTTTTTTCTTGTTTCTCGATAAGATATGTACAGCATGTCTCAGGATAGTTTTTAAAAAATCAGTCAAATTTGTTTGCGACAATTTGTCATGGTGGTATTTGTCCGCAAGTTCTCATCTTTATTTTCATCATTGTAAGCTCATTTTTAAAAATTAACATTGTGGTAATGGAAATTTGAGCAGGCTTCCAATTTGTCGACCTCCGAGAGAGTTTTTGAAGGAAAAAAAACTTGTCAACTCTTGTTGCCACATTTAGTCATGCATTTAAATTGTTTCTTAATTAACTTGTACTAACATGGTTTGAAACGACGTTATGGGTTAACTCAGTGATACAAAAGTACGTAGACACGCGGATTCTTGTCAGTCGAAACCGTGAAACCGCTCCATCAAAATTCCCAAATAGAATGATAACTGTCTCTTTATCGCCTAATAGTAATCAGCAATTGTTGGCTACATGTCGCCATTGATGTTGCTCTCTCATTTTTCATATTTTTATTTGATTAAAATAACTCTGGCGTAATGAAACCTTCGCTTAAGTCGATTTGCGAAAGATCGGAGATTATAGCTCTATGCATGCAAGGCTTTGAAAGTTTTGAGACAAAGGAAAGCAGGTATGTAAGAAAAGCAGTAGCTGTAGATATATCAATGAAAGTCGGGGGGGGGATTTTGGTGGAACCTTAGAAATTCGATTGGAAATGCGGAATGAGATGATCGGGACGGTAGACTCCAGCCCCGTCTATTTCTACTGGGAAGCTTAAAATGTCCTAACACTAAAGTATTTACGAATAAAAAATCAATCAATTTGCAACTGAAATGCATTCAAGCTGGGAGCAAAATGTAATACTACCCCTCCCATTCAATGAATTTCCACATGATACGATTTTAAATTAATCACAGTCACTTTGTAAACCATGAAAGATGTGAAGACTCAAAACACGAAACATAAAATAAATGAGGAGTAAAACGTAAAAAGTTTGAAGAAAATAGCAAAAACGTGAAAATGTATATCGTATGTAACACCGAATGTTATGAGGAATTTGCAATACGAAGGTGTAAGTAAGGTAAAAGAAAGAATGGTGAAAACTCTTACAATATTTTTTATTAAAACTGAAATAAATCGATGCTACAAGTTTTTAAGTTTGAAGAATTATTATCCATTTCTACAAATTAACGTTTTGGCTGTTCTATCAGCTAGCCTATAGTACTTTTTAAGAAAGAGACATGCCATGTAAAGTAAAGGCACGGCACAAGACACGCCATCCGTGTCCCAAACTCAATTTGCAATAAAATGATCTCGGTTTCTAGAATTTAAAACAAGAGATTTTTTAATGGAAAAACTTCTCTTTCCAGTGCTAGACTTTCTACGGATAAACCGTCTTATAACTTGTCAGTTTTTTCACCATTTCATATTTTTTTCTGTAAAATCAAGACAACATTCTCATCATTGATTATACATTGAAATTAACTTCTTCATTACTAAAACTGAAGTAGGTCTTAAGTAAAAAGTTTGGGTTCGAGTTTGTTGAATTGCTTAACTGTCATAAATGGTCCATTGTTTGAAGGCTGTCACCAAATGTTAAACCCTGTAGGTATGTAAACACTACATGCCACGTTCTTGAGGCATCACCCCGAGTCTATACGATAGGCGAAATATCAATGTACGCACATATGACAAATGGAAGCCGATATTGCGGAACGCTTCAGCGAAAACGACCAGGTAATCAGTTTAGACTTCATTGACATAACTGACAAAATCCGTTGCTAGGGATTAATGCAAGATAAATGAAAACAATGGAATTAAACAATTAAAGTTATATGAAGAGTTTGAGGAAGAAGTTTTAAAGGTATTAGTTTAAAAATATAACTTGATAACTATAAAGCGAATTTTATTTATTCAAAGAAGTTTGAGGAAAGGGGAATTGTCATAAATTTATTTATTTACTTGTTTGGGCCTTCTCTCGTTAATGTTATAAGCTTTTATACAATGATTGTACGGATATTAATGACAAATAATATATTTTGTTCGGCAAAATATCGATTTAAGCTTCATGTGAAATTTAGAGTGACAAAACAAATTTTCGTACTTCTGTTTTATCGATACAGCTCCATAAGTTTGCTTTCAGATATTTTACCCCAGAGCACTAACTAAAACGTTTGAAAGCGCTCATAAGCCCCATGACAGTGAAATATATCGGAAGTTATGGGAAGAAAAGTTTTGAAACTAGGCCATGAATTCACGGGATGATATTTGAATGTGTAGATAGGTAAAGAAAGTACACTGTTAAGGTTAAGCTTACAACTATTAACAAAAATTACAGTAATTGGAGATATAGTGAACGGTACTAATAATGGCTTTAAATACTGAATATACTCATATTGAAAAAATTTAAGATTTTTTATGTCAAGTAAAATTGATAAAATGTTAACCATAACAATAAAATGTTGGATTCAGGTTGGAAAGTTTTTTTTTTTCTTGAGATTTACAGTTATGGCTTTATTATTACCACTGCTTAAAAATGAAACATTTTTGTTAATGTTCCTCTTCAGGTGTACATGTTGACCTTATAATTCAAAACCCAGGATTTCATGAAAACAATTTCCCCTGAATTTTGTTATGTATTGCCTATTTTTTGTTAAATAATCCCGAATGTTATTGCAGAAATTACATAACAAGAATAGCATTATCACACTAAGAAACCGCCAAAATAATGTAACATGTCGTTGCATATTTGTTATTTTAATAGGTTTTTCATTCTTGCTCGCTGTTTTGAATCTCTCAATGAGAAAATCTCAGTGCCCAATTGCATTCGCAAAAGTAAATTGAATATAAATAACATGAAAAGATTTCAAAACACAACTTCATCATAAATATGTTGCAAGAAAAATATTCCGATTTAACAAAAGCAACTAAACTCTCTCTCTCTCTTCTTCAAATTCAAGAGTTTCTGTCATGCTATTTTCAATTTTTCAGAGATGTAAGGAAACCTTTCAGCAGCTTGAAAAACGAATATTTGTGAAAGTTTGTCGGACATCTGATCTACGAACTGTGAGGAAAATGTTGGTTTATTTTTAAAAAATATTGTAAATACCTTAAAGTTTCTAATTATGAAATAACTCTAGAGTGAGTACCCGTGAGTTTCTCTTAAGTTTCCTGCGGTCCTTCTTCGAAAGAAACTTATTTTGGAGAGGGAGTTTGTAGGATACTAATAACGATCACAATTATTTTATCGATTCTGCAACAAATTCTGCTTGAATTTAGAGGAAATTCGTTTGCATTTCCAAAACAAAAATCATCAAAAGCGACTAACTTACCCGAGGATGGACGATCCGAATATCTCGTACAATAGACCCAGGCTGGCCACAGCAGCGGAGAACTGGCAGAATTAGTTGATTTATCTGAATTCTTAGTGACTCGTTTCTCCCAAATAACTTTCGAATCTTCATATTCTCGTTTCTTCCTCTGGCTTTCGAGAAGCGAATTTGTCCTAAAAATGTTTTCCACTGTCAGCCTGTTCAGTTGTCGTATGTGGTCCTCGTGCCTTCTAAAGCTACTCCCAAAGTCCTTCCTCAAAATATTCTCGATACTGAAGTTGGTCAACTTGGGCCAAGTGGACGGTGATTCTCCGTGCTTGGATGGACTTTGAGACGTATATGTGGAGTCTGGTTTCACGTCTTTGATTGATTTATCCGCCATGGTAACAACTTCGATGAAACTGAATAAAGTCATCACCCCTGAAACTCCCCCTTCCTTGGTAAAATTCTTTCTTTCAAACGTCCTGCATATCCTTCTCTATCCCCCTCTCCCTCTGAGCAAGGTTGTTCTGCTTTTGAGATTCTCGTCTATCGAGCAACCCAACGTCCTTAAAACATGGGTACGGGTCAACTCTTTTCCGCTCTCTCTTTTCTTCTTTTTGTTGTAATTGTTTTCACTTTATGTCGTTATTTTCAGCTCCTCTGATACTCTCGTGTGTTGGAGATGGTATAAGCGATTCCGACTGACAGACTGAGCAAAACTACCAACAAACTCTACACTTAAAGAAGATCACATTAAGCTATTAAAAAGATATCCAATCCACCATACATTTGGTAGTACCACAAGTGACAATGACCCTTTACTAAATAGCACATTTAGAACCAGCAGTTGTCAGCCAACCAGCGATCAGTAACAGTGTGACGTTGTTTGCGGTGAATTTAATCATAGGCCGAACAAACTTTCTCGAGTTCTCGATGTAACAAGCGGAATCCCGCTTGTGAGGTAGTAGGTTACAGCATTCTTGTGTTGTGAGGGAAACAGTTACAGTCCTAAGTCAGTACTACCGTGTTTCAACCATGGTTGCTCTTATGCAGTAAATATGGTCTGAAAATGCACTGTAGAGAAATTTTTCATTGCTCTATATGGCCTCGCAGGTACCTTTGAAAAAAATAGGTGTAACGTATTCGTATCTCATTTGTGAAAGATAGATTTTAATTAAACCTCAAAAAGGGTGGGCAGGGTTCTACTTTCATTTACATTTGTTGCAGTTACGGTTGGAGAAAAGTACGTCCTCGTGACAACACCTTTACTCTTTTTGATTCCTTGCCGAAGGCAGGCAAGGAATCGTGCGATGGTGATGTCTTGTGTATGTGTGTGTATGTGTGTGCACGGTGTGTTTGTGACGGTTGTTGTACTCACAATATCTCAAAATAGCAATAACGGACACTCAGTGTCATATTTTGGAAGTAGATTTAACTGCTGAGAGGAAGAACTCTACTGTATTTGGTGGAGGTTGAAAGTCATTTGAGGTCACTAGAGGTTAAACTGCGAAAACCTTGTAGATGACTTGTAATCACGATATATCAAGAAAGGAATGACGGACACTTTTCGTATTTGGTATATAGATTTGTCATGTTGAGTGAAAGAACCCTATTGTTTTGGTGGAGGTCAAAGGTCAAATGAGGTCACCAGAGGTAAAAAAAACTGAAAACCTTGTTAATATGATATGTGAAGATGGGAATGGCAAACCTTTTTCACAGAGTTGTAACGAGCCACTCAATTTTGCAGTCACGTCGAGTCATTTACTACTTTCAATGTGACTTGAGTCGAGTCAATGACTCGAGGTATTGTATAATTTCGATGAGGAAATTATGACACAATTGCTCGAGTCCTTCCCCTTTTGAAAATTAGTGACTCGAGTCATAACTCGTTACAACACTGCTATTTCTTACATAGATTTGTCATGTTGAGAGGAGATCTTCCTGTTGTTTTCGGTGGCGGTTTCACGTCATTTGAGGTCACCACAGAGGCGTCGGGAAGATTTTAAGGTGGTACGGCATAAACTGGGGTCTGGTGGAGGGTCTAAGGGGGGAGGGGTTTTCCCCTCCCCTTTCGAAACTTTTGAATTATTACGTGTCCTTAGATGCATTCTGATGCTATACTTGTCAACTTTTGAAGTAACTCATTACATTGTCAGAAATATCGGACACTGAAGGGAGAAAAATTGTTGATTTTTTTTAATCTTTACCTTTCCATTTTTTTATTAGGCCCTCACTATTTTTTTTAATATTCGCTGAAAAGTGGTACGGCAGATGCCGTACTTGCCGTAGCTATTACAACGGCTCTGCACCAGAGGTCAAAAACGGAAAATTTGTTAACATGATATAACATAGAGGAATCACAGACACTTGTCATACTTAGTTTGTACATGGGTCTTAGTGAGTATAAGAAGCCTATTGTTTTTAGTGAAGATCAAAGGTCATCTGAGGTCAGGAGAGATTGAGGAAATATTGTGAATAGCTTGTAAACACAATATCTCAAAATACGAATGATGGATAGTTTTTATACTTTTTACAAGCATAATCGTTAAAGTAATCGTTCTATTTTGAATTTCCTAATTATGAACAGGTGTTACTGGATGCTGTGAATATAACATGATTAGAAATACCATGCGTTTCACAAGTTCTTTGATGGCATAGTGGAGTAGTGCTCGGTTTCTCACACAGACGGCCAGGGTTCCGGTTCCTCCCGAGACACTCTTTTTTCGTTTTTCGTTATTCAATTTTTGGTGGCCTTCAGTAGTCATGTGAGGTCACCAGAGGTTAAATTATGAATAGTCATAAAGAATAATGGGGTCGGTCGGTGACACGTCACTTCTCCATGACAACGACGTGTTGGAGTGAAAACAAATCTATTGCGCGTATTCTGCATACAGTGTAGTCTAGGGATTGTTTTCACTCCAGCAGTGTAGCACGTGAAGTGTTCCCATGTGGTCACACTGTACTGCTGTAGTCAGTTGTTGTTTTCACTCCAAAGTTGCTAGAGTAACGAAAAGACCCGAATGATCGACCGTGCCCATATAGTAAAGAAGTATTAATTTGAGGGATGAACCTGAGTGCAACAAAGCACCCCCTTGTAGCAAGGAATCACTAAGTCTTCGGGCTTTCTGGTTGTACTTGCCAAGTAGACTGTTGACAGGGCCGTTGCGAGTGGGGGTGTCACCCCCCCCCCCAATATTTGGTCGCCGTCGGCAAATTTTTGGTCTGTCGGCAAAAAGGGGAGAGGGGAAGTTAAAGAGGAGAGGAGGAAAAGAAGAGGGAAGAAGGGAAAGGAAAGGGAAAGGAAAGGGGAAGGAAGGGAGTGGAAGGGAAGACGGAGAATGGAAAGGAAAAAAAGAGAAAGAGAGAAGGGGAACGCTCGGCCAGTCTGTTATCGGCTATTTCGATTTTTGGCTCTTCATCTAATCGGCCCATTCAAGTTGACGGCCGTATCAACGACTGTCGGTGTAATTGGACGAGTGACTGAGTCCGTCGGCAACTCGAGGAAAGAAAGGGAATTTAAGGCAACCGAATAGGCGCGCTATTTCGGGTCATATGGCCAGTGTTTTAGCCAGCCCTATCAGTACGTCAATGTCTCATAAACGGCGACAAATGTCGCACAAAAAATCTGACAAGCAAATTCTACGCGGGTGTAAATTTTGAAAGAATCGGCCTCACAAGAATAATTTTGCCAGTTCCTTGCTGTCAGCAGAACACATTTGTCTGCTTTAATTGCGACAGGACTTCCTAATTCACAAGCCTTTATTTTAACCTCCGAGCCCCACTCCCCTACTTCCATCTCGAAGTTCACAAAGTAGACTGATTCCGTGCATTGCGTCCGCGGCGCAATCTTTTTATATAGAAAAATATTTGTCACCAAGATTTTTTGGTTCCTCATTAGGGCAGAAATACACTAAAATATTGCACCATTTGTGATCTAGGCACCTTTCAAAATCCAAAAATTTTCCATAGGGGAGGGGGACGCCCCCTCCCCTTAGACCCCTCCTCCAGGCCGACGATCACACGACATACTGCATGGCCCCCCTTAAAAGAAATCCTGGGCACGCAACTGGAATCCATCCTGCCTTTCGAAAGCATATTTTGAACGCTAGTGTTAAGTCCTGGACACTTTTCTCCATTTTTGAACGCCGAAACGCCTATTTGAACATTTACCGTATTTGAACGCCTGGCGAGTCTAGTGTTCAAATGCTGAACGCATAGTGTTCAAATGCTGAACGCATAGTGTTCAAATGCTGAACACATAGTTTTCAAATTCTCAACCTCAGGTTTAGCTCCTGAAGTTTAATGGCATGACAGGAGGAATTGCCTAACACATTAAAACTATTGAGAATCTTTGCATTGATTAATGTATCATGAACCAAAATATACCTATCCTGGTACCATTTTTTTTACCCAGAAAATATGCTTAAAACCTCAGAGCTTCCGGAAGCTTCCCCCTGAACCCCACCGGGGCTTTGCCCCTGGACCCCACCCTCCAAACTCGCGCTTCGTGCTCGTTTTACGCATCATCAGATCTGTCGGCAAAATATGATCTCTGTACCCCCCCCCCCCAAAGATTACACCTTCGCTACGCCCCTGACTTTAGAAGGTTCGAACATATGGTATATGAAACATACGTCTGATGCCCAACACCACAACCAAGAGTAAATGAATATTCAAAAACTTAGAACTTTTCGTACCACAATCACACTCCTGACTTATTTGTATACTCATTCACAATCTTTAATATCAAGCTTTTTCTGTTACCTAAAAACGGTTGAACATGACCGTCAGAACAGGCTACAGCCACCCCCTCCCCCAGAAAAAAAGTCAGTTTTGATTTTTGCTCGTAAAATAATTAATACTAATGTGTCTTAGAGAGACTAAAAATTACGTCAGAGAATGGCAAAATTCAGCAGCTACATGATTCAGCCTCTAGTTAAGATAGTTAGGAATCCTTTCGAAGGGCATGAGAAAGGAGGGAAAAACTATTTCATTGGGCATTGTAATGAACCAATAGTAATTACAGATATATCAAAGTCGTGTTTTTATTTTGGGGGCAAGTACCTGAGAAGCCCTGAAACTAAAGCTTCATGCAACTTCCCATGATTTTAGAGAAGATGAATTGGTCTTATGGGGGACTAACCCTACCCTTCTTGAAACTTTTGTTATGACTTTTGGAATAAACGGTGCCAACAATGCTTGATATTTTTCTTTGTGTTGGGTTAGACTTTAAAGGAATGTTAAGAATTCTTGTACCTGTAATTTGACCAAAGCGGAAACTTGTCATGGATTTATTTTGGAAATGTTCCTTAAGTTTAACATTTTTGGAAGAGCCATGAATGTGACAAACGATTAGGATCAGGAAAAAAGGACGTGACCCTGCTTTTAAATCTCTTTTTCTCCTCTAATCATTTCTACGACAGTTTAAATCTAAGAACTTCTCTGTACTTGAGCTGTACTTTATCACTCTTCTAAGAAGAGTATTATGTTCACGTCTCTCTACCGATGTGTAAACTTATATGAGTCTTGTTTTTTATTTCGTGCGTTTTTGAGTTAAATGCTGGCTTATAATAGACAAGAGAAATAATAGTAAACGTTTGTGGTTTTTATCTCATCGCTCCGTGAGGAGGATGAGATATTGTAGTTACTTTGCCTGTTGAGCTATATACGGCAATGCCGGCTG